>SJYC01095606.1:0-15756 GCA_006408675.1 Madoqua kirkii
CCAATATAAGTCTTAAGATAACTGAAAACTGAAACTAAGAACTTCAGGCAAATTATATTTTTCACAAATAAAATAATACTTTCTATTGGTCAATATTTCAAAAACTGACTTAACGGATTTTTGAAATTGACACCACTTTTGTCTCTGCTCCAAAACATGCAGCTTCAAGTCTCTAAGTGACAAGTTTGAAATACAAAGTCTATAAACATTAAAAAGTATCTTTTAATTTATATAGAGATCTTTATATTATCAAGACAACAGTTGCTAGATTTTAAGAGATGGCTATATAAAGTAGAATATTATAAACAGCTAACCCCATTTATCAAGGCTATTTAATTATATCGTTTTGCTGTTACCACAATTTTTTCCTAAGTGCTGGAGAACATTCTCTGCAGAAAGGAGCTCATGCTTTCCAAGGAAATTCTACAGGTCAAGAAAAGAAGGAAGAAACCAACAATAAAATGTTACACTAAATCCAAAATTCCCTAAAAGTACACAGTTATCAGTACACCCTATTACTAAACCAATCATTGTTAGTTAATTCATTTATGCTATCAATTAATACTATATTTACTTATATGCTTATATATGCCTGCCTGGTGGCTCAGGCGGTAAAGAATCCACTGGCAATGCAGGAGAACTGGGTTTGATCCCTGGGTCAGGAAGATGCCCCAGAGAAGGGAATGGCAACCCACTCCAGGCTTCCTGCCTGGAGAATCCCATGGACAGAGGAGCCTGGTGGGCTACAACAGTCCATAGGGTCACAAAGAGTGGAACACAACTGAGCGACTAACACTTTCACTTTTCATACTTATTTGCCATTAATTTCTACTCCCTACTAGGCATATCACTGGACTCAGTAAACACTGAGACGTGGAAATACTGGATCATATAATTCTATTTTAATATTTGGAGGAACGGTCATACCATTTTCCACAATGGCTGCACTATTTTACATTCCTATCAGCAATGCACTAAGTTTCCAATTTCTCCACATTCTCAACAACACTTGTTCTCTTCTGGTTTTGGCAAGAGGATAAGAGTCATTCTAACGGGTGTGAAGTGAATACCCCACTGTGGTCTTGGTTGCATTTCCCTAATGATTAGTGATAATGAGCCTACTTTCATACGCTTATTGACTATTTGCATATCTTCTACAGAGAAACTTTGTGCGTCTTTAAACTGGACTGTTGTCAAGTTGCAGCGTTCCTTATTATGTTTTGGATGTTAGTCCTTGTCAGAGAAACGATGTAAAGACACTCCCTCCTGTTCTGTAGAGTGCCTTTTCATCGCTGATAGTGATGCACGAAAGGTTTAAATTCTGGTGCAGGTTATCTATCTTTTCTTGTCTGTGTTTTTGGTGACATATCCAAGTAATCAATGCCAAATACCACAGTGTGAAGCTTTTCCTCTATTCTTAGAGATTTTACTTCTAGCTCTTGGTGTGGTGCTGGGGACTGCCAACACAGTACATTTTACTCTCTTCCCAAGTTACGAGGTGCTTAGAACAGTTGCAGTACTTAATTCTCTCTCAACTTATATGCTATTACTGTCATATGTTAATTATATTAGACCCTATAAAATACCATTATTCTTGTTTTATATAGTATACATTTTATTCTTCAATTTGTCTGCATCTCTGACCTTTCATTTAAAATAAGTTTCCTTCTTTCTAGAAAACACTCTTTAGTATTTTCTTTACTACAATGGGTATTCTAAATAACAAAATATCTTAGCTTTTGAGTAAAAATAAATTTATTTCACATTTACTCTTGAAGGCTCTTTTTGTGAGTACAGAATCCTAGGTTGGTAGACTTACTTGACAGCTTCTGTTGAAAATCAGATGTCAGTTTAATTGTACTTTCTTTTTCTCTAATTGTTTTATAGCGTTTGTTTTCAGTTTCCCTATGTGTTTATGTCTCGATGTGCAAGTGTGTACTTTTAAAAATTTCTCTTGCTTATCCCCTTATTCATAAAGCTTTGGGGCTCATTAAATGGTTTGATTGACTTTCAGTAGCTTTGCACAGTGGTCACCAGGATCACATTCAGGCAGTTTTTTTGAGGTCTCCTTATTTTTCCTGCTTGGCATTTGAAAGTTTTACTAAATTTCTCATATGTTTTACCTAGATCATGGCATCTGGTTCCTATTACATCATGGCAAACAGATAGGGAAAATGTGGAAAAAGTGTCAGATTTCATTTTCTTGGGTCCAAAATCAATGTGGATGGTGACTGTAGCCACAAATTTAATAGACGTTTACTCCTTGGAAGAACAGCTTTGTCAATCCTAGACATTTTGCACACAAAGGTCCATACAGTCAACGCTATGGTTTTTCCAGTAATCATGTATGGATGTGAGAGCTGGATCATAAAGAAGGCTGAGCACTGAAGACTTGACGCTTTCAAACTGTGGTGCTAGAAAAGACTCTTGAGAGTCCCTTGGACTGCAAGGAGATTCAACCAGTCCATCCAAAAGGAAATCAACCCTGAATATTCATTGGAAAGACTGATGCTGAAGCTGAAGCTCCAATACTTTGGCCACTTGATGTGTAGTACCAGTTCACTGGAAAGGACCCTGATGCTGGGAAAAACTGAGAGCATGAAAACAGGGCAACAGAGGATGAGATGCTTGGATGGCATCACTGACACGAGTTTGATGAAACTCAGGGAGATACCGAAGGACAGGGAAGCCTGGCATGCTGCAGTTCATGGGTTGCAGTCAGACATGCCTTAAAGACTGAACAACAACAACAGTACAAGTAGGCTATAAACTGTATGAAACCACTGCACCTGTCTCTTATACACATCTCTTTAAAATATTTCCAGTTCTACACTAAAATTTTTAACCCTGTTTTCTGTCTCCTTGAACATAATACATCTGAATTAATTAGTTTTGCTGTGCAACAAATAACTTTCACAGCTTAGTAGCTTAAAACAGTGAGCATCTGTTTAGCCTCTGATTCTGCAGTTAGCAATGGGCTAGACTCGGCTCCCCTTGCTTGGGCTCACTCATGCATCTATGGAGAGCTGCCAGGTTGGTAGGTTATCTGCCGATCTGTGCTAGGTTCTGTCATGTGTTCAGGGGAAGCTGGGTGTCGGATGGAATGCCTCGGCTAGCCTCCATGTACAGCTGGCCCTGCGCATCTTCGAGTTCTGCACTTGCAGATTCAACCAACAATGGACTGAAAATATTTGAAAAAAATTCCCGGAGGTTCCAAAAAGCAAAACTTGAAATCTACTGTGCTCTGGTAACTATTTATAGCATTTATATTGTATTTACAACTATTCATAGTTATTTACAATTGTATTACATATTAGAAGTAATCTAGAGATGATCTAAAGTATACAGGAGGATGTGTGTAGGCTATATGCATCTCCCTTGGAAAGCAAGGAGAGCAAACCAGTCAATCCTAAAGGAAACCAACCCTGAACACTCAATGGAAGGACTGATGCTGACGCTGAAGCTCCAAAACCTTGGCCACTGATGTGAAGAGCCGACTCACTGGAAAAGACTGAGATGCTCAGAAAAATTAAAAGCAGAAGGAGAAGAGGGCAACGGGATGAAATGGTTGGATGGCATCACTGATTCAACTTGGGCAAACTCTGGGAGACGGTGAGGGACACGGAGGCCTAGCATGCTGCAGTCCACGGGGTCACAAAGAGCTGGACATGACTTGATGACTGAATCATGCTATCTTATATGAGGTTTGGGTGACCACTAATTTTGGTATCTGAGGGGGTTTCTGGAACCAATCTCCCATGGATGCTGAGGGGTGACTATAGTCTCTTGTCCTCTAGCAGGCATCCTGGGTATCCCTACGTGGCTGCAGTAAATTTCCCAGAGAGCAGAGTGAGTGATCAATGTCTCTTGAGGGCTAGGGTTGGAAACGGCACAAGCAATTGAAAAGGTCAGCCTAGATTAAAGCGGTAGGAAAAGAGACACCACTTCTTGATCAGAGGAGCTTCCAAGTCACACTGCAAAGGGGGCATGGTTATGGGGAAGGGAATAATTGTGGCTGTTTTTGCAAACCATCTATCACAGGCTGTTACGGTTTAGTCACTCAGTTGTGTCTCTTTTCAACCCCATGGACTGCAGGATGCCAGGCCTCCTTGTGCATGGGATTTCCCAGGGCGGAATATCAGAGTGGGTTGCCATTTCTTTCTCTAGGGATCTTCCTGACTCAGGAATCGAAACTATGCCTCCTGCGTTGGCAGGCAAATTCTTTACCACTGAACCATCAGGGAAGCCCCAATTTTCTCATACCCTGGCCCAATAATTCACAGTGTCTTGATAGCTCTCTTACGTCTTCAAGCAGACACAGTCTTTATATTTATTCAGCTTTTCTAACTATTTGCTGTGGAATGTTGGCTTTACTCACCCAGATAGCTATAAATAGGAACAAGGCCTGATCCATTATTTTATAAACAGGGATTCTATGTTTGTATGTGGTAATTTAAAGTACATACACAAATTCTTTGAAACACCTTTCTTCAAGAGGGTGAATTCACATAGTGACTTGCATCTGACAGAATGTGGTAGAAATGATGGAGTATGACTCCTGAGGGTGGGGTCATAAAAGACACTGCAGCTTCCATCTTGCTCTCTCTCTGATGGTTCTTGCTCTGAAGAAGCCAGATACCATGCTGTAAAGACACTCAAGCAGCCCTACAGCAAGGCCCAAGTGGTGAGAAAGAGAGGCCCCTGCCAACAGCCATGGGAAGAAGCTGTCTCAGGAGCGGTCCTCCAGTCTCAGTCAAGCCTCCTGACGACCACAGCCCATGCCAGCACCTTGATGCAACATCACGAGAGTCCCTAAGCTAAAGCACCCAGCTATGCCATTCCTGAACTCTGCCTTGCAAACTAGGTGATGATGAAGGTTGCTTAAGTCAATTAATTTTGCAGTAACTAGTTTTGCATTAACAGTGAACCAAATCACTATGCTTGTTTTAGAGTTTGTAATATTATCTTATTATTTTCAATATAAGTTTTATTTGAAAAGGAAATGGAACCCACAGCTTAAAATGTTTACTATTTAAATATGAAAAACATGACTGACTTACCTCTTATTGCTTCTTTTATTCCTAAGTGGAAGCAGAGTTTTCCAAAACAGAGGAAGTCATTTCCACAATAGAATTAATAGATAAGCCATTCAGAAAACCTTTATGATTTACTCTTACTTCCTGAAGAGCATCTATAATGTGATCTCTATGTCAAAGGAAAACATACATGAGCATTTGTCTTTTCCAAAGTAGCACATTCTAAATATGGCTAAGTTATTAAAAGGAACTCTATTTTTATACAAACTTTTAAAGCCAGTTAAAATATAACTGTAGTCATTACCTGCTAACTTCTGGATGTAGTTCAGCCACTCTCTTTACGATCTTGGTAAAACTACGCAGGTTCAATGTTTTTGGAGGTATGAATTGAATAGGTGTATCAGGTAATAATTTAGTAGACTCAATCTGTTTACAATTCTTCTTTACACCCTAAACAAACATTTTATTTATTTAAATCAGTGATGATTACAGATGCAATTCAGCCTATTCTAAATTTAAAAGTTACAAATAGTAAAACCAAAATTTCTAAAACATTTGAGATTTTTTTTCTAGACTTACTTGAGATGTATTCAGGGCCACTTATTTAAAAAAAAAAATGCCAAACACATGGCAAGTATATGGGCTATGTTGAAATTAGCCTTTCTCAAAAAGGATTACTCATCTGATCCACAGGACTCAGAAAATAATATTAACTATTTTCTCAATCTTCCCTAAGATAGGACATAACCAGTTCTAGATGCACAGGAGAGAGGTTCAGTCATTACATACAATGGATATCTTAGGCTTAGGGCATGAAGGCTTAATTCTTTTACTCAACCTGACAGAGAAAGGCCAGTCTACATGGTAATTATTTATACATATTTATATCTTACAATCTATGTCTTATTTACTAAACACTTAATGAACAAACTATACGCCCAGAACATGCTGGGGAGGGAGGAAACTAGTGCTATAAAATAGAACCATCAGTTATATACCTTATAATTAAACTGAAGAGACAAAATTAAAATGATCAATTAATTACTATTAACCATCCAAAATACCATCTACTTCTGCTTCACTGACTATGCTAAAGCCTTTGACTGTGTGGATCACAACAAACTGTGTAATATCCTTAAAGAGATGGGAATACCAGATCACCTTACCTGCCTTCTGAGAAACCTGTATGCAGGACAAGAAGCAACAGTGAGAACCAGGCATGAACAAGATGGGTTCAGACTTGGGAAAGGAGTAGGACAAGGTTGTATATGTCACCCTACTTACTTAACTTATATGCAGAGCACATCATGCAAAATGTTGGGCTGGATGAATCGCAAGCTGGAATCAGGATTACACAGAGAAATATCAACAACCTCAGATATGCAGATGACACCACCCTAATGGCAAAAACTAAGGAGGAACTAAAGAGCCTCTAGATGAGGGTGAAGGAGTGAAAAAGCTGGCTTACAACTCCACATTCAAAAAACTAAGATCATGGCATCTGGTTCCTATTACATCATGGCAAACAGATAGGGAAAATGTGGAAAAAGTGTCAGATTTCATTTTCTTGGGTCCAAAATCAATGTGGATGGTGACTGTAGCCACAAATTTAATAGACGTTTACTCCTTGGAAGAACAGCTTTGTCAATCCTAGACATTTTGCACACAAAGGTCCATACAGTCAACGCTATGGTTTTTCCAGTAATCATGTATGGATGTGAGAGCTGGATCATAAAGAAGGCTGAGCACTGAAGACTTGACGCTTTCAAACTGTGGTGCTAGAAAAGACTCTTGAGAGTCCCTTGGACTGCAAGGAGATTCAACCAGTCCATCCAAAAGGAAATCAACCCTGAATATTCACTGGAAAGACTGATGTTGAAGCTGAAGCTCCAATACTTTGGCCACTTGATGTGTAGTACCAGTTCACTGGAAAGGACCCTGATGCTGGGAAAAACTGAGAGCATGAAAACAGGGCAACAGAGGATGAGATGCTTGGATGGCATCACTGACACGAGTTTGATGAAACTCAGGGAGATACCGAAGGACAGGGAAGCCTGGCATGCTGCAGTTCATGGGCTGCAGTCAGACATGCCTTAAAGACTGAACAACAACAACAGTACAAGTAGGCTATAAACTGTATGAAACCACTGCACATCCCATAAAAGTTCAACAAGAAAAGAGCTGGTACTTTCCTATCTAGAAGAAAATTCAAGATATATAAAATATGAGATCTTCCAAATCAGAATGTTATATATTTTAAACATTTGCCTATTTCCTTATCTCCTTCATTAGATTTAAGCTCTTTGAGTGAGTGAAGTTGATCAGTCCTATCTGACCCCTTGTGACCCCATGGACTGTAGCCTACCAGGCTCCTCTGTCCATGGGATTTTCCAGGCAAGAATACTGGAGCGGGTTGCCATTTCCTTCTCCAGGGGATCTTCCCAACCCAGGGATCGAACCTGAGTGTCTAGCATTGCAGGCAGACACTTTACTGTAGGAGGCACCAGGGAATCACCTTAAGCTCTTTAACAGCACAGATTTTTGTCTGTTTTGTTCATTGCTACTTTCCCACTGCCTACAATAGTGTACACAGTTGGTGTACTATTTGATAAATAAATAATTCTGATATAATAGTTTAGGTACCAGTTGAAACCTCAGAGAAAATGGGTTTTCCAAGAAAGCCAAGTTACTAGTAAATAACAGTGTGTGTTGTTGTTGTGTGTTATTCAATATCGTGTCCGACTCTTTGTGAATCCATGGACTGTAGCCTCTGTCCTTGGGATTCTCCAAGCAAGAATACTGGAGTGGGTTTCCATTTCCTTATTGCCTGAGTACATGTTTCATGACAGGTATTGTTCTGAGGAATTTTCTGTATTAAACTCATTTAATGGCAGAAAGTGAAGAGGAACTAAAAAGCCTCTTGAGGAAAGTGAAAGAGGACAGTGAAAAAGTTGGCTTAAAGCTCAACATTCAGAAAACTAAGATCATGGCATCTGGCCCCATCACTTCATGGGAAACAGATGGAGAAACAGTGGAAACAGTGTCAGACTTTATTTTTGGGGGCTCCAAAATCACTGTAGATGGTGATTGCAGCCAACTCCCTGGACGGAAAATTATGACCAACCTAGATAGCTGGAGAAAGCAATGGCAACCCACTCCAGTACTCTTGCCTGGAAAATCCCATGGACGGAGGAGCCTGCTAGGCTACAGTCCATGGGGTCGCTAAGACTGAGTGACTCCACTTTCACTTTTTACTTTCATGCACCGGAGAAGGAAATGGCAACCCACTCTAGTATTCTTGCCTGGAGAATCCCAGGGACAGAGGAGCCTAGTGGGCTGCCGTCTATGGGGTTGCACAGTCGGACACGACTGAAGTGACTTAGCAGCAGCAGATACCGTATTAAAAAGCAGAGACATTACTTTGCCGACTAAGGTCCGTCTAGTCAAGGCTATGGTTCCAGTGGTCATGTATGGATGTGAGAGTTGGATTGTGAAGAAAGCTGAGCGCCGAAGAATTGATGCTTTTGAACTGTGGTGTTGGAGAAGACTCTTGAGAGTCTCCTGGACTGCAAGAAGATCCAACCAGCCCATTCTAAAGATTAGCCCTGGGTGTTCTTTGGAAGGAATGATGCTAAAACTGAAAGTCCAGTACTTTGGCCACCTCATGAGAAGAGCTGACTCATTGGAAAAGACTGATGCTGGGAGGAATTGGGGGCAGGAGGAGGAAGGGATGACAGAGGATGAGCTGGCTGGATGGCATCACGGACTCGATGGACATGAGTCTGAGTGAACTCTGGGAGTTGGTGATGGACAGGGAGGCCTGGCGTGCTGTAATTCATGGGGTCGAAAAGAGTCGGACATGACTAAGCGACTGAACTGAACTGAACTGAACTGAAGCTCACAACATTCGTGAGGCAGGAATACTTATCCCCATTTTAAAATAAGGATGCTCAGACATGGAGGGTGGTAACTTGCCCAGCCCATGATGAGTAAAGCTAGGTTATAAATCTGTTCTTCGTAATCATCACTCTCTACCTCTTGTTATCGATAATAAATATTTTATAAATGAATATAATGAAAAAATGTTAAGAATCTGAGAATAAAGGTGACAGGAAGCTGCTAAAAAGTAACAAAGACGCCCTTTTAAACGAGAGCTGCCCTGTCCATAGACTAGAGGACAGCAGACTCCTGGCCCAGTCCACAGTGCCCTGTTCACAGGACATGACCTTCCCTCTGCCAGCTCCGTAGCCTGCTGCCTCTGGTGACAGGACCAAGAGTGCTGTTACTACCTGAACCCATGAACACCAAAATCAGGCTGGGTCAGACTCCCTGTCTAAAGAATGTGCAACTGGAACACAGAGCAAATGAGTTAGTCAAATGACAGGAGCTTGAACTGAAAAATACTGTAGAGTCAGAATTAAGCAAAATAGAGCCTCCTGGAGGGTGAGAGAAGTCATGAGCAGAAAGAGAAAGCCAGTGTTTAGAGAGAAGCAAAGAAAGGCACTTACAGGGATGTAGAGGCAAGAGACCAGGCGAGGGGCAGGGAGAAGCCAGAGTGCCAAGGCTCCAGGTCAAGCCCCCTGAATCCCACTGTAGTTTGTCTCCTTCCTTCCTATTACAGATTCACGTTACGCACCAAAACCCATCCTAAACACCGAGTGTCACTCAGATGGATGGAAAAGAGTTGAAAGGAAGGAATGACCAACATCAAATGGGCTAAATGGTCAAAATGAAGGGAGACAGGGAGAAAGACCAATAATAATGTCACTAGTGACTATAGGAAGAGCACTGTAAATAAAATTTTAAGAGACTGAAGTCAGATTATTAGATGAAAAAAAGGAACAATCAAAGAAACCCAGACACTGGATATAACTACTTGTTTGGGAGGTTTGAAAGGAAAAACACAGAACAAATAAGGACGGTCATGTCAAAAGAATGAAGTCAAGTGGAAATATTGGCAGGATTAGGAAGAGCTGTGCATAACTTTAAGAGGAGAAAGGCCTGTGAGTAGAAACAGAATCACTAATGGTACAGAAAAACAATGGGATAACTCCAGGAATTAGTGGAAAGGATGGGATAGGGACACAGGGAGAAGAGATCCCTTTATCTTACTTTCAAGGGGATAAAAACCTCAATTCATTTATTCAACAAATATGTTTTCCTTTCATCCATTTATTAAAAAGGGATTCTCTCTGATCTCTAGAGTCCAACTAACTCCAGTAAAAATCCAAGTAGGATTTTTTAACAGACAGTGACAAGCAGAATTATGAGATTTATGGGCAAAGAGAGTGCAATTCTAGGAAAGAATAAAGTTGGAGGACTAATTTTACTTGATTTTAAGACTCACTGAAAGCTATAATAATCAAGATATGTAGTACTGGTGGAAAATTTGAGAAAGAGATAGAAGAGAACACTCTAGAAACAGATTCACACAAATACGGTCAATTGATTTTTGATGAAGGCACAAAGATAATTCAGTGGAGATTGGCTAGTCTTTTCAACAATGATGCTAGAAAAATTCCACACACAAAACAAAAACACAAACCAGAAGCGTCCTCAATTTATATCTCACATATCATATAAAAATGAACTCAAAATCTTTGTGACCATGGGTTATGCAGAGGTTTATGTGTAGAAATGCAGAAACAACACTAAAAACACTTAAAAAAACTAATAATTGCAATCTGTCAACATTTAAAACTTCTGCTCTGAGAATACATTATTAAAAGAATGAAAATGACAGGCTGGGAAAAGTATTTGAAAATTTCATATCTGATAGATGATTTATCTTCAGAATATGAAAACCTCTTAGAACTCAGTAATAAAATGCATTAAGCTAGGTGAAAGAAGTCAGACTAATAAGGCTATAATATTCTATTTACAGGATATTCTACAAAAGGTAAGAATTATAAGAAACAGGAAACAGAGCAGAGCACAAGAGAATGTTTTGAAATGATGGAACAGATCTATACCTTGACTGTGGTGGTGGTTACATGCCTATGTACATATGTCTAAACTCAAGACAGCAAAAAGAGTGAATTTTACTGCAGGTAAATTAAAAAAAAAATCTATGGCATGCCTATAGGATGCCAGCTATTTTGTTGAGCAGTACAGAGATAAGCATGAGTAAGTCAACTTTATCATCTTCCATGTGCCATTTAAAACCTCAACGAGGTAAAGAGGAGAGCACACATAATAGAAATGACTATATTTTATGGGTTTAATAATTATGAGATAAGGTTAGCTGTGAAAAAAAGAGAATGATGAAAGTGTAAGTAGCCACCTGCAGAGTACTACTGTCCAAGATAAAGAGAGAGAAAGACTGCATAGAACTGGCCAAGAGCCTAGTTAAGGAGAAATGAGTTTCTCTGCAGCGAGGTTTGCAAAGAGCTGTTTCCTCCAAGAGCAACTGGGGTTGTACAGAAGCAGCCTAGCTGGAGTCAAGGTTAGAGACTATCCAGATATAATGTCCTTATTCCCATTTCATGATGCTGTCCCAGAGTTATTTGTCCCACAGAGCTACTTATTGAAATATACATTACGAGAAGACCATTTAAGGGCTTGATCAAGAAAACTAACCTTTTGGTCAGAAGGGAAGAACTCACTGTCTTGCTCAGACCCCAGCTGTCTCGGCCGAGTTCTGGGCAGTCTAGAAATAGAGGAGGGTGAGCTGATATCTTTGCTGGTGCTTTTTCCCAAATTACTGAAACTAACTTTATTTCCATTTTTGGAGGAAAGTGGTGATGTATATTCTCCAGGAGTTTTGACAAGGCGCACATTTACTGATTTCCCTTTTATTTCTATACCATTCATTTCTTTCACAGCCATCTTTGCATCACTGTTTTTTTTAAAAGCAAGAGATGCATATCTAAAACATAAAAGCAGAAAACCAAAAGGTTCTTGTTAATGATTTTAAATGGCTTTAAACACGTTGTGTAACTACTGGCTAACATGTATCTTTCACAAAAATAACTGCTCTTAAAAACAAAAGTCACTATACTTACCTTGGGATCAGGAAGAACACTAAGACAACTGAAAAAACAACTCTAAGATGGGAAATAAAAGACAGCATTTCTTCTGAATTATCTATTAATTTTATATAAAAATTTAATGTAAAACATTTACAAAGCTAATACATGACAGAGTTATTACACAGATTAGTGTTCTCAGGACAGTTACCCACATTAAAAAATTAAAATTAATCCCTATATACATAAATGTATCTGAAAGATACAGTGAATACATTGAAGGCTTAAATGTGAAAGGAAAAATTTCAAAACATTTAGCAGAAACAGAGGAGACTGTCCTATGGTCTTGTACTGAAAAAATATGGAGTCCAGAAAGAGTTGGAAAATCTAAGCAGAATTTTAACTTTTTAAGTGAGAAGGCTGGGCAAGAGCCCTCCTTCTGAAAGAGCCACCTCTAGACAGTGTAAATGGAAGAATATATCAACTCTGAAGGGCAGATGTCTTCAAAAAATCGGACCATGATAAATCTTTGTAACCTCCTTATATCTTTGTATTTAATTATTTTTCCTAAATTTTCACACAGAATGTATAATACTTCAAGGAATAAAAATACATAGTTTCTCTTTTTCAAAGGATTCAATAAGACACTAAAAGAATCTTTCACATCTCAAGTATAACAGTAATGATACTCCTAGGAACACAACACCACTTTTAATATATTAACATATTAATGGGTCAAAAAAAGCATATGATCTTTAAGTCTATACATTTAAGACAAAATGAAACACTTTTAATAAATTTCAACCGAACTACAAATGGGATCCTTTTAAAATGTATTTTAATTTTTCATATCTGAAATAAAAAGGTATACTTTTTTGTGATAAAACAGTAAAGGCATTTCCATTAAGCTATCACCACTCTTATTTGATACTTTTGAATGCTCTGATGATATCACAAAAAAGGAAGTAGCAACATATGTATTAGAAATGACTATCTGTAGATAATATAGCCATCTACCTAAAAAAGTATCAACTGAAAAGTAATTAAAATAAAAAATAATAAAACTGAATATAATTTTCTGAGTGCCCATTACATGCCAGGCTTTATTTCTAAAGGCTACTTATTTACCTCATAACAGTTTCACAGCAATGCTATGTAGGTATCATCATTATCCTTACTTTATCAATGAAGAGTCTGAGATACAGAAAAGTTAAGTAACTTGACCAAACTTATTCATCAAGTTGCTGATGGAGCTGGGAAGTGAATCCAAGCCATCTGACTGTAGAGCTTGTTCTCTTAACTAATGTACTCTACTGCCCCCATGAAATGGTATGAAACAAGGGAATTGCAGAAAACTAAGAAATTCTATATCTCATTAGTAACATGTTAAGAAGTATAATGAAAGAAAGACTTGATTAAGAACAGCACCAATTAATGACTGCAGCTATCTGTCAATGTGTATTCCTCTTTTGGGCTAAGAAAGCGTTAGCATTAATTACTTGGTTGTGTCCGACTCTTTGTGACCCCATGGACTGTAGCCCACCAGGCTCCTCTGTCCATGGAATTCTCCAGGCAAGAATACCGGAGTGGGTGGACATTTCCTATTCTGGGCTGCAAAACTCCTGGCTTAATCACCAAAGTGGTTGACATTTAGTACAGAGCAGGCCCCTAATTAGACCTACACATAGCAGATACCCAGCAAAGGTACATTTGCTGAATCTGGGAAACATACCTGTAATTAGGAGAAGAATCATAAATTGAAATGTCAGAAATTTCATATTTCTGGAAATAAGACCTTAAATCAGCCTAAAAGAAGATAATAAAATTTTGTGAAAGGCAGAACAATCAAAATATGAACACTGATAGATCTGAAAGTGAAGCTCAAAAAATAAACCCTGCCATACCTCAGACACTGAAGGGCAGAGGCCACCAACGTGCATCAAGTAACCTTTATCTCTTCGTAAGGGCTCCACATTCTTTATTTCTGCTTGTAGATGAACACGATATACAGCAGAACATAATCATTATTGTTTTAATATTTTAAAGAGAGAATGTAAAAATTGTTAAAAGATTTCATTTTTTATTACCACAAAGATTATTATAAGGCTATTAGCAAGTATCAGTACTAGGCTAAAGAGTAAAAGCCTGAAGCATAGTTTCAAAATTTCTGGGATTTAATCATACCATGTTAAAAATAAAGAGGTTGGACTGGTTGATATTTAGTCCCTTATGGCTCAAAAATGGATCAATAACATCTAATCAATTACATCAACCACTAAAGAAAGTATCCTCCATTTATCTCTGGTTCAGAGAGTGCTATCTAGGATGCTGGATACATCCAGGATGCTCTGTGTGCATGCTGGTGAGGGCTCTCTTTACATACACTCCTTTGCTAGGAAAACAGACCAAGGAAATCTTTAAATCAGGCAAAAATATCAACAGCAGGTATACTGCTTGTGGTAATGGTAACTGCAATAAGAAAAAAAAGGTGGACAATGACTTATTATTTTAAAAATCATAAATATCAGAATTATAGATTTTTTTTCTCATTTGATGAAAACATTCAAAATTATTAAGATGACATTTTCATGATCTCTATTTTGAAGCAAACCTGGTCTGAAATCAAAAAGAATTTAGTGAACTGAGATTCTTTCAAGTTACCCCAAAATCTAAACTTCGCGCATAGAAGGCAAACAATATTTGAGGAATAAATTCTTGGAGTGGTTCTATTTACGTTTTGTTATGAAATATGGTATTTGTAAGTCTTAGTTTTTCATTAAGTATTACTAGCAGCATAACGCTTCTCGAGTGCTCTCCATGTCTCTGCAGTGTGCTAACACTGGGTGGTGCGTCGTCTCTTGCAATGCGCACAGCCACCCTGTTAAGCTGCAACCATTGCCGTGCCCACTTTCCAGGTAAGGACACTGAGGTCTGGAGTTTACGCCACCAATCCAATAAGTGGTGGTGCTGAAATTTAGGCAGAGTCCTTCATCTCTAGGCAATTAATACCTAACCTTCTTCATTAAATTACTTTAACTTGTTATAATCTCTTTGATTTATAATGTACAGAGAGAAAATGTATAATGTATAATGTTTATAATGTATAGAGAGAATGAATTCTTATCTTTGTAATTTTACATTGGGGTGTGGAGGGAGCAAGGAGCTACAATATTAGTAGAAAAGGCAGTAAGAATCAGGAGACATACGTTGTACCCATCACCTCACCTTCACAAGTTTAGCATATCTACTAAATGCTGTACCTGGCACGGGGTGTAGGCAGTGAACAAAACCTCACTGAGTTGATATTTTGAGTGTGGGAAGGCAGTTAAAATATGGAGTAAGCAAATTACACAGCATTTGATAAGTGATACAGAGAAAAATAATGCAAAGAAAGAAAAAAGTAGTTACAATAAAACTAGACAATATGATGCCATTTATTTTAAACTATATGTGTATATTAAACATAAGTATAAAGAAACACACTGAAGAATGGTAATGAATATTAGTAGTTATTGCAGGTTAGAGACACTTCAGATAATTTTAACTTTTATATTTTGCTTAAAAATCTTAAACATTATATATCAAGCAGGGAAAAAAATAAAAGTATCCTATTATGTTGAATAAAATAAAACTCCAAAGAAATATATAAAAGAAATAGGAGAAAATAGCATATCATTAGAAATGACAGAGGGGCAGTAATCTCAGATACTAGAGGAAATTCCAACCTTCAGAAGCAATTAAATGCCATCTAA
>SJYC01095609.1:0-13789 GCA_006408675.1 Madoqua kirkii
TCCCACACATAAGTTACTCTTCACATATACTTTTTTTTTAAAAGGAGAATCATTTAAAAAAATACAAAGCAAACAACATTATAGGTAATACAAGACTAAGAAAAATTATGAAGAGGTACATAAGTAGCTGAAATTTAGAAACACTGCATACTTTTATGCATAACTTAAATGAGACAGGTATTAAAGAGTAATCCTAACTTAAAGAAGATATTGTTTCAGAATCAAAATTAAGGTTATAAATATGTTATATCTGCATCTTGTACTTTTAAAGATTGTTCTGCCCAAATAAGCAGGTTACACCATTGCTAGCTTTATAATGATGAAAAACAAAATCCCTCCAGAACATCATATATCATTAAACGGACAAGTTGTTTAAGCAAACTATGTAAGTTATAAAAATCTGACTTTAGACTTGTTAACTCTTTGTGGATAATCGAGACTTTCTTTTTTTAAAGAACAAAATGATGGAATAACTAATTTGCTAATTTATTTTTAATCATTTATCTTAACAGAAAGGAATATAAACCAATCAAGTATTTATTTTACTTCTGGCTTTGGGATGCATCTTACCGTTTATAACTACCCAAATAATAATGTAACTACAGGGTTAAGACCAAAGTCAGAAAGCAGAAACAAACTTCAGTTTTCTTACTCTGTTGATAGTGAACGTAACTCATTACTCTATCACTTTCTTTATCACTTCAGTTTTCAAAGTACTCTTACACAGACTGTCATCTGACAAACATCAATTAAGAACACCTATGAAAGGCATTTAAAAACTATTTTCATCATTTTAGCAAAGAAGCAATGAAACTTTGCTCATCTAAAATGAACTGGATTATTATTCTACCTCATGAGGTAAAGGCATAGCATATTAGTTTTCACTACACTGGATTAACATGATGGGGACCATAAACTATGATCTGCCAGAGACAGTCAAGTTTTATATTAATTGTCATGGTGAATTATTAAATCACTGCATTTCATCCTCAAAGTCTCCTGATTTGATGACAATCTGTGTGTCATCTTACTCAACATACGCTACTGACATCCATTTGGTCAGGACAATATGTTCCTTCTAATCAGCCACAGTCCTCAAATGGTAGTATGATTTTTTATTATCTGAGCTACCAGGGAAGCCTCAAAGCAAGCCAGCTGAGTGAAAAGAAGGATGTGAGAGCTCCTAAAAATGAGTTTGTGCAAGCCATAAACTTAAAGACTTATACTTGATGAACTACTTAAAAAAAACCTCACTTGAGAGAGTGTCTTCTTTAGGCTGGAAGGACCATCGTCATGTGCACTTCGATTACCTAGTTCAGAATCTGCTCCTGAAAAGCTAAACAGATTAACATTTCATTAAAGCATTTATCAATATTCTGAATACAGAATAAAACAAAACAAAGTTAACTGAATTAACTGATTTTTAAAATTTAATAAATTTCAAAATAGATGAATACATAACTTACATATGTGACTCTTCTTTCATTAGCTGCAAAGAGAAAGAAGGGAAGAAAAAGCTTTTAAAGTGTTTCCTGTCCAAACAAAGTAAAAATTTTATTTGTAAAACATAAATACATACCCTGGAAGCAAAAGTAGAGAAGGCAGATAATAATCTTGATTCTATTGACAAGGGAGGCAGTTCTTCTAGTGGTACACCCTTGTTTATCTTTTCTTTCAGATTCAGGTATCTAACTTTTAAGTCTCCTAAAACCGACAGCAGTGCTGATCCTAGTTCCTTCTTAGTGGAATTACTTGATAAATTCCTGTTCAAAAGTTAAGTTCACAAAATTAAATTATTTAAGCCCAAGCCACCCATTTAAAACTAATATCAAATTACACATCTGTATACATTTACTTCTAACTCTAATAGATCTCTAAATTTTTTTTTAATGTTTAATAACAGAAAATGAATCACACAAGATATGCTTTTCTTGGGACAGTAAAAGCAAACCTCAGTGTACAAATAAGCCAGAAAGAATGTGGTAGAATGTCATAAAAAACACTCCAACTGACTTCATCCATATTTGGACTTTATAAACACTGATCTGTCTTTTTACTGGATCCATTATCCCAACATGCACTGTTGCCTGCCCATGAAATTAAAATATACTACATTCTAATTACCCTTAGGCTAGTTAAAAACCCAGTTACAACCTACTCTCTTTTTGCCCTTCAAAAATGAAAACTAAAGAAATTGTCTAGAGTAAATTTATAATGATAGGTTTCTAGAAAGATACAGATTTAAAATTAACAATCACCTATAACTATAAATGAAGTATAATCTTTAAAATTGTGAATCACTATGATATATCCCTGAAACATATAAATCAATTATACTTCAATTTAAAGAACAGGTAATAAACAAAAAAGCCCCAACAGTCACCTATTTAGTCCTTCCCTATCTTCCATCACAAGTCTGTAAATGTCACTGCAACGGCGACGGCATAACTGATAGTGAACATTTAGGAGATGCGACTCGGCCTGGATGGCTCTCTGCATTATCTGCTGACAGCACTGCGATGGCCAATTCTTCTCTTCTTCTTTAGGAAGCTGAGATTCCCTTTCAAATAAAAAACTGGATTAGGTAAGATTCCAAAAATTTTTCTGTGTTAATGACAAAGAAAGCCTCCAGAAACAGGTTTTAAATTTCTAACATTTCTGTTAAGTTTAAATCAATTTCCACTAAAGAAACTGATTTAAAACAAGGATGTCAAGAGTCAAAGCTACAGATATTCTTTTTAGAAGTTAAGAGAGTAAATAATTCTCAAATTCATACTTTTTTTAACCAAGAAAAAAATTCTAAAATAAAGTCCTAACACATATCCAGAATCAACAGATTTTCAACTTCAATCAAGCACTGGTTTTTAAAACTTATAAATATTCTGGAGGAAATGGCTTTTACATATTACCATTTAAACAGAAAATATAATTTAAATTTTAAAATAATAATGCTTGTGTTATTATAAGTAAATATTTTGTGTTTACTTATACAAAAAGCTAAAGTATCACTACTTCTTTTGAATGTTAATAGCTCTTCCCTTCCTACTTGCTGCCACTTCTAACTGTTCTCAAATACTTCAGTCTCTTGAAACCAACTATTTAATTGTATAGGACTGGACACCAGATTAAACTCATTAGGAGAATAAGGATAAATGAAGGAAAAAGTAAATGGCCTCAGAGCATGAAAACTATTTGACTTCTGAGGCCTCCCATTTTTTCTCCTCTTCCGTACCACCTAGTTCTCCATGAATGCAAAGTAAACTATACACTGAATTAAAATCAAGACTAAAATACTCCAGTACAAGTATTTATTTATCCAATATATAATTTTTTATCCAAATGTGCTATCTTGTTTTGGTCTACAGGGGATCCAATGAAAGAAAACAAAGTAATTAAATCAGTGTGAGTCTGAGTTGGATAAGCAAAGATGACATTAGCTTTCTGAAATGGCACCCCACTCCAGTACTCTTGCTTGGCAAATCCCATGGATGGAGGAGCCTGGTAGGCTGCAGTCCATGGGGTCGCCAGGCGTTGGACACGACTGAGCGACTTCACTTTCACTTTTCACTTTCATGCACTGGAGAAGGAAATGGCAACCCACTCCAGTGTTCTTGCTTGGAGAATCCCAGGGATGGGGGAGCCTGGTGGGCTGCCGTCTATGGGGTCGCATAGAGTTGGACATTACTGAAGCGACTTACAGCAAATTTCAGTAAGTGAAAAGCTTTAATGTTCTATATTATTCTAATATTTATGTGTTTCAAGACAAATGGCTGAAGCGGATGATCTCTTCGGGTCCTTCTCAGCTATCATTCTGTATGGGAAAGTACCCTTTGGGCTTTCCAGGTGGCACAGTGGTAAAGAATCTGCCTGCCAATGAAAGCGTCACAGGTTTGATCCTTGGGTCGGGAAGATCCCCTGGAGTAGGAAATGGCAACCTGCTCCAGTATTCTTGCTTGGAAAATTCCATGGACAGAGGATTTTGGCAGGCTACAGTCCATGGGGTCACAGAGTCAAATACAACTGAGCGACTGAGCATGAAAGTACCCTACACAAAAAGCAAATTTATCTCCTCCTGTGTGTCTTGGGCCACCTGATGTGAAGAATTGACTCACTGGAAAAGACCCTGATGCTGGGAAAGATTGAGGGCATGAGAAAGGGACGACAGAGGATGAGATGAATGAATGGCATCACCAACATGATGGATATGAGTTTGAACAAGCTCCAGGAGTTGGTGATGAACAGGGAAGCCTGGCATGCTGCAGTTCATGGGGTTGCAAAGAGTTGGACATGACTGAGTGGATGACCTAAACTGATGTATCTTCAAGCATATATTCATTGGAAGGACAATCCTGAAGCTCCAATACTTTGGCCACCTGACGCAAAGAGGTGACTCGTTGGAAAAGACCTTGATGCTGACAAAGAATGAGGGCAAGAGAAGGGGGCGACAGAGGATGAGATGGTTCGATGGCATCACTGACGCGATGGACATGAGTTTAGAAAACTGGGAGATAAGTGAAGGAAGGAAGCCTGACATGCTGCACTTCATGGGGTTGCAAAGAGTCAGACACAATTCAGTGACTGAACAACAATCTGGAAGTATATACACCTGACTTACCTTTCAGAACGTTTCTTTAAGTCTGTGAACTCAAACGTTTTTAACTCCAGGGAATCCTGAAAATAGTATTTAAAATAAAATTAGACATATATGACAAACAATACACGTTGTATCTGTTAAGATGTAAAATCCAACCTCTAACTGATTTTGTGGTAATAACTGCTCCCAGAGAAGAACAGAGTTGGTAACAATCTAGTCACCTTTTCCTTTCATCCAGCATTTTCTTACCAAAGCCTCAGAAATCCCTGATATAAATCAATAAACCAAAACGTTTACATTAGCATACAGTATCTTTATAAAGTCTATATATACATTTTTACTGTTAATCATATTGGTTTTACCTTATTTAGGACAGTTCCATTAGGTTTTAAATTGTCAACAGAGAGAGATTTCCCTGCGGGCCCTTTTGTCATAGCCATCTGTGGATCTTCAGTATCTTGAATGGATGACCAATCTGTGTTACAAGCCACACTTCTTTGTTTCTCACTTTGCCATTCACTAGGCCGTTTTTTATTCATCATTGTTATCTCTGTGTTGCTTGATGTGGACACTACAGAAGATCTTGCACTTGTCGCCTTGCTTGCTGTGAAACAAGCCCTAAAATCAGTGCTAACATCCACCGTCTGATCAGTTGTGACTGTACAACCTGCTGCATCTGTCACTGATTTGGGACACGGTCCTTCCATGTTGTGAAAGTGTGCTTTACTGAAGGTATTGCCATTAGCAACTTTTAGGGAGCCACTTTCTTCTACTGCCTGATTCTCTCTGATTGCAGACCTTGGTGGAGTAACAGAGACATACAAGGCTGGGTTAGGGGTGCTTTGTAGGCTTTCATAATGCAGATACCCCCAGGCAGAAATTACTGAATCATCAGAAACAGAGGAAGTCTGACAGTCTTTACAGGCTGGAGTAATGTCTCTAAATCTGTGTCCTGAGGCAACGTGCCTGGATTGTCAAGGTGCTGTAACATTTTGTCCTCAACAATCACATTTCCAACAGAATCTTTACTTTCAGTTAACTGAGGGTTCATTTTGCGAGTATAAATTTTAGTTTTTGATGCTTTTTGAGGGTTTAATAAACCCTTAGACTGAGATTCCTTGTGTTCAAGATGACTACTCCTGAGTACAATTTCATCCAATACTGTGTGAAGCCTTAAACCAGTCCCTTGTTCCTTACACTTTCCATATTTAGGCTCATTAAATGTTCTTAAAGTAACAGAATTCTGAAATTTGGAGACATGAGGTGGATCTTCTCGTCCATAAACATCAACTGAATCTAAAGAGATGCTGGAATTGCTTTCCAATTTAACACCACTGTCTTCTAGATTGCTAGCACATTTAACTTCACAGCCTGAATTTCTTAATAGCAAAACTTCCAGATTAGGTATGTCTAATGTTTTTGCCTGGTCAAATGATAAATGGTTACTTATACGCTCTTGTTCTTCTGCACTGTGATATTCCTGCTGTGAGTCTTCATCTATATCAGGCTTTTGCACATCTTCAGCAGTTTCTTTATAATCATCATATGAAATCTTGTAGATTCTTTCCAAGTCAGTAATCTTATTACCTTGATGTTCCAAAGTATCAAAAAATACCTCTTCTCTTTTCTGCATTTCAGAATCTAACTCTGAATTTAAATGAACAAGACTTTCACTCTTTAGTTTTGACTCTGAATAATGTATAGTGTAGGTTTCATTCAGGAGAGCATAGTCAGTACTATCTTCAAATTCACTTGACTGAGAGTGAGTACTCTCTATGTTAGTATATGGACTCATAGTAAAAGATGGCTCCAATAAATCTATTTTATCAATGTTGCTGATTTCTTTATCATTAGCTCTTTTTTCTAATGCCAAGGAATTGTAGTAATCATTAAGAAAAGTCAATTTGGCTTCTTTACAACCATTAGGAGATGACAAATTTTGTTTCTTATGTTGAGAAGGCTCATCTGATTTTAAAAAAAAATGATAAAATGTTAGCAACATCACAGAATTAAAACATAAGACCTTAGATACAGTCTGGCCCAAGCTCTTCCCAATGGAGGAATACTTTTTATATTATTCATGACAAATATCCCTAAGTAATTGCTACTGTGGACTGAATTATGTTTCCCTCAATTTCATATGTGTTCAAGCCCTAACTTCCTATGTAGAGATGGGACATTGGGAGGTAACTAGGCTAGATGAGGTCATAACCCTCAAAATGGGATAAGTGCACATATGAGAGAAGAGACAGCAGGCAGCTGCTTTCTTTTTCTCTCCATCATGTGAGGACATTGCAAGAAGGTGGTTATCCACTGACACAAGACTAGAGAGAGCCCTTATCAGATCTGACCATGCTGACACTTTGATTTGGACTTCCAGCTTCCAGAAGTGTAAAAAATAAGTACCTGTTGTTAAAGGCACCTCAATGGTATTGTGCTATGAGCCCCAGCTGACTAAGTAGAATGACTAAGGTTACTATTTGCTGAAAAATCCACTATTTCCCTTCTGATTTGAAAAGGAATTTTTATCATAAAGTCTCTTAACAGTTAAAACTATATGTATTCATAAACACTTAAAGCTTAATCATCTTGCTTTCTATGCCCTTGTTATTTTCTCTTTTACCTTTACGACAGAAAGAGAAATTTTAGATCAATGTAAAGAAAAAAATCTCTCCTTGGGTAGCAGAGGTCAACCTGCCCACTTTCCACTTATTACCCTGAAGGCAACTGTACCTGTCAGTAGTTCCTAAAAGCCTGGCTGGACATAAATCCTCTCTTCTAGTTCACTTCTATTTCTTAAATTTTCCATCTACCTGAGAGATCCTGTTTAGGTTGCTCACATTTGCCAGAAATCATCTGAGTGATCTGTCAAGTTAAAAACATGCTGAATCTCACCGTACTAGTAGGAAGGCTTAACATATAGCAGCACTGAGGAGGGAACTATTAATATTAAGTCTGCTGCTGCTGCTAAGTCACTTTATACATTTAATTACTTTCTCCATCCAGAATAAAGCCAACCAAAGGTAAGGCCTCTTACCTTTCTGAATGTTTCTTCCATCATTCTTGTAGCCTTTATTAGAAGCTGTCTCAACCACTGCAGTGGCTTGCATCACTCAAAGATGTATATCCTAGAAGAGGTATAAATACTGAACTATGATAATCTGCTGGGGGCCAGCGTGAGGAACTCCGCCCTTGGCAAAGGTCATGAGGAAGGGGGCTTTGGCAAACGTAAAGATGTGATCAATCCTCAGGAAATCCCCTGCTCCCGAGCATCTAACCCCCAAACCAGAGTCTGTCTTGTGCTCTCACCTACACCTCTGACTTTACGGGGGGCTCTCCCCCATAACCATTTCTCTCGGAGAAGGAGTTAACTTGCAGCTCCAGTTAATAAAAATTCCTGGGCGTGACTAGAGTGTTTCAACTTAAAGGACTCCTCTGAAGGTTATCTAGCCTGCCTATGTAGGTTCCTCCGGCCACAACAGCCCTCCAACCATGAGAGGCACAAGATGTTTTTGACTTACTAAAGGCAAATTCTTTGGGGAAGTTAGAAATTATTAGTGTAGTGGGTTGGTTAGGAATTATATTGGTAAAGGGTTTTTCATTTGTTGTCAATAATTGCTGCTAATTCCCTGCTCTGGGTGGGACAAGGGTGTCTCAGGTCAAACCTCTCTGCTGACAGACTAGCTGTGTGACAACCTCTTAACCATAAACAACACAGAGAATTTTGGAGTATTTTGAGAGTCTTAATTAGCATAGGGCTTATCTCATTATTGAGTCAATGATTGCCGCCAGGCTTACATATCCTTACACACCTGGGAATATATTAATCAATGTATTTGGAATATAGAAAAGGGAATATAGTAGTTGTTGATGTTAGCAATATTAGACTTTTTGAGTTAATGAATTTTCTCTTTTGTTGTAGATCACTGTACTTTGTTATAAATAACTCTGTCCTTGCTATGTAAAAATGTAACTTCATCACTATCTTAAGACTAAGTAGATCTTAAGAGGAACATTGGTGAAAGGATTTTCATTTGTTGGACTGATGTTTGCTGCTAAATCTCCATATTCCCTGCCCTTATAATAAATATAACTAGCATATAAGAGAAATACATTATTAACCTTTAAGCATATAGAAGAAATAAGTATTAACCTTTAAGATTAATCATGTTAACTTTGAGTTAAATAAATTCCTTTCTTGATTGTAACTCACTACAGCCTCACCCTATAGGAATGCAACTTTATTTGGAAGGTGGTACCTGGTTTAAGAAAAAACATGCTTGGAAAAAAATAAGTTTTTTGGTTATCAGAAAGAAAGGGTTGTAAATGCCAGCTGGCAGAAATGGCTTAAAGATGATGTAAAACCCCTAAGACCTTTTTTTATGTAAAGCACCTGATTTTGATAAAGGTCAGGACTGCTGACCCCCGCGTGACTCTGTATTCATCCCTATATGTAACAAAAGGTATATAAGAAAACTGGAAAAATAAAGAGGATCAGTTCCTGGAAAGACTGACTCCCCCATGTCGTTCTTTCTTATTCCCTGTTTTTCTGGCTGAATTCCCATCTGGACCATGGATGCTATTCCATGTGAACCAAGTTATTCAGTCTCTTTTTCTCCACTAATTTTCCTACTACACAATCCGCTTCTAATCTCTCTATATCTGTAACTAAATATGTATTTTTCCAAGGAGGACACTGACGCCGTCTCCACCTTCGAATCACCTGGATCCACCGGGGCTGGACTCCAGCAATAACCAGCATATATTTTAAAAACTATTAGAAAAACAAGAATTTGACAGAGTAGTAATCACAGTCAAAGACTGTAATATCAGAGGGCTAATAAAACAGCAAGACATTTGAATCATTTTTTTAAGATATGAACAGAGAGCTACAATAAAAGATTATGTCATTTAAATATCACATGTGCATGCATGATCAGTCGCTCAGTTGTTTCTGACTTTGTGACCCCCATGGACTGTAGCCTGCCAGGCTTCTCTGTCCATTGGATTTCCCAAGCAAGAATACTGGAGTGGGTTGCCATTTCCTCCCCTAGGAAATCTTCCTGACCCAGGGATCAAATGCACGTCTCCTGCAGCTCCTGCATTGGCAGGTGGATTCTCTACCACTAAGCCAACTTGGAAGCCTATTATTTAAACAGATAAGACATATTCTTTTAGGATTTCCAAGGAACATTTGGAAAATGTACTAGGCTACCAAAAAAAGAAATGTATTAGGCTACCAAAAGCAGAAAAGTTCTAGGTCAAGTGAACAAAACTCTAACCTGAATCATACAAATAGAGTCATGGCTCCTCAATCAATTCCCAGACTTGTGTCAGAGTAAAATGAAGGGGAGGCTGGGTCTTCTTGAGGAAGAACTGCAAATACGCTACTAAAAATACTCTTCCCTAAATGGTCTCTATAGCTTCTTCTGGGGTAACAGTACACTGAGGAAACGGCTGTTAAACTTTGGGGTTATAGACTTTTTACAGATTTGATAAGTTTTGAGAAAATGCACATGCATACACATATAATTACAGGATTTATGGATATCTATATTACATTTAAAAGCAGAAAGTTTATAATTCCTGGCTTAAGGGATTTTAATTAAGTCAGTAAAGACTGTAAGAATGCCAGGTAAATATTTAAAAAGAGTAGATGTAAAGAATGCCAGTTTATCAAAACAATTGGGAACTCATGTATGCCCGTGGCTGATTTGTGCCGATGTATGGCAAAACCAATACAGTATTGTAAAGTAAAATAAAGTAAAAATAAAAATTAAAAAAAGAAAGAATAGACACATGTATATGCATAACTGAATCACTTTGCTGTTCACAAGAAACTGACACAACATTGCTAATTAACTATACTCCAATATAAAATACAAATTTTCTTTAACTTAAAAAAAAAAGAACTGCACATGTCTCATTTACTGATGTCTTACTCTCAGACTCTAAAATTGTCCCTGGCACATGGTAACACATAATGTTTGGTGAGTGAATTCCTTTGTATAACGATTTGTAGATGAAATCTGTAGAGAGGGTGTGTGTGTGTGTATACATGCTCAGTTGTGTAAAAAAAAAAAAAGTGATTTCCTTTCCTACTTTGCATTCTCAGGAATTGTTCACATTATTAGAAAGTACTGAGAACCCCAAGGAGTATTTGGTTATGTGGGTAATTATTTATTAACACATCATATTATAGAGTAAAACAAAAACTTTCAAAATTTCAAATACTTAAAATTTTTTCATAAACAACCCACTACTTAATATAGTGTATGCTCAGTTGCTTCAGTGGTATGTGACTCTGCGAGACTCCATGGACTGTGGCCCACCTGGCTCCTCTGTCCATGGGATTCTCCAGGCAAGAATACTGGTGTGGGTTGCCATTTCCTCCTCCAGGGAATCTTCCCTACCCAGGAATCGATCCCATGACTCTTACGTCTCCTATGTCTCACATTGGCAAGCAGGGTCTTTACCACTAGCACCACCTGGGAAGCCCTCTACTTAATATATGTAACATTTTAAATTTAAAAAAATTATATGTTAAAAAATTATCAAGAAGAACATACTTATTTTGCAAATCTCTACTATCTTTACAAGCTGGATTCTCATTCACATCTGATTCTGTACTCAGCTCTACATTCAATGTTTTGTTTCATTCTTACATCAAACCTGTGTTTCCTGCATTGCAGGCAGATTCTTTACAGGCTGAGCCACCACCGTGCATTAGGGAAAGGCAAATCAAAACCACAATGAGATAACACTTTACACCTACTGGTATGGCCATTAAAAAAGAGAGAGAGAGAGAGAGAGAGAGTTAGTATTGGCAAGGAATGGGGCTTCTCAGATGGCTCAGTGTAAAGAATCCACCTGCCAATCCAAGGCAGATTTGATCCCTGGGTCAGGAAGATCCCTTGGAGAAGGAAATGGCAACCCACTCCAGTATTCTTGCCTGGAGAATCCCATGGACAGAGGAGCCTGGCAGGCTACAGTCCATGGGATACAAGAGTGGACAGAACGGAGTAACAGCCTGTGCGCGCGCACACACACAGAGGCAAGGAAATGGAGAAACTGGAACCCTCTTACATTGCTGGTGAGAATGTAAAATGGTACAGCCATTTTGGAAAACAATCTGGCAGTTCTAAAAAAAAAAAAAAAGAATAACTACATGATCCAGCATTTCCACTCCTAGGCATATACTCCTTTTTATTCTGCTCTCCCAGCTCTCATTTACCAAACCTTTCCCTCCTTCCCGTGTTTTCAATCCCAGAACCAAACCAGAAATTGCTCTCCTTTGATACTTCCCTCATCCATACCAGGTCCTGTAAGTGACCTACCAGAGCCTGACACCTTTTAGTGCAGGGACTGCTGACTCTTAACGTGGATCTGGGCAACAACCTCTACCCGGCCAGAATAATCTTTCCTAAATGCAGATCCGATCAGTTCACCCTCCTACTTAAAGCCAAGCAACAGACTGGCATCATTCCTTGGACAGTGACTGAAATCTCAGTACCGTCTACGCCCCTCCACAGGCTTGGGCCCCGGATTCACCTTGGCACTTGTGGGTTTCACACAAACACACACTTCCTTACACAGGCTGCGCCTAGCGCGTTCTTCTGCTGCGCCCCGGCCTCAACCACCTACAATTCTTGTTGAACCTTCCGATCTCACTCCCAGTAGCCGTTTCTTAGGGAAAATTTCCCGGCCCTTCACACAGCATCCGGAACTTTTGTCAGTCTGGACAACACCCGCAAGCTTTTGCCGTCCTTCCCCCGTTATTTCGGACACTAGTTAACGTCCAGCGTCCACCTCTCGCTCTGGACAGTGTCTCGTTTGCCGCCGTACCCTGCCTGCCCGCTCGAGACTCTGCTCGTGTCTGCCACAACGAAAACACACGAGTGACTTTTCACTTTTTTCTGGAGAAATCAGTGTCAGCCCCGCCACTCGGCTCTAAAAGAGGTTTAGGAGTGCAAGACCCCGTCTTGGGGCCTGCGAAGCGAGGCTGGGGGACTCACTTGGAACCGAATGCAAAGGCACAAAATTGGGTGATTCTAGAACTCCAAGGCCATCCGACGGACTCGCAAACCCCGCGGACACGGCGGCACCCCCGGACCCTAGCCGCTCACCCTCAGGGCCCGCCGGAGGAGCCCTCGACTGCCTCCTCACCCGTGCAACCCTGGGCGGGACGCACTCTGGGTGGGGACCCGCCTCAACTAGGCTCCGCTACCCCGTCAGTTCAAGCCCCGGCCTCCGCGCTGGCCAGCCGCAGCAGCCCGCTGCGTCCACGCCCGTCGCACCTCAGAACCGCGCGGTCGTCGCCGCCACTCGTGAGGCCTCCAGCTGCCAGCGCCGCTTCAGAGTAAGTAGCGCTCCGCGTGCAGCCGCGGGGCCCGTCGGGTAACGGCCGGCGGCTCCGGCCCGCCGCCTGGTGGGGCGCTCCCATTGGTCAGCGTGCACAGGGGCGGCGCCGTGATTGGTCGGGCGTGCGGGCAGGAAGGCGGGAACGGGGTCGCCCGCTGTGATAGTGCGCTGGCTGGCGGCGGGAGAAGAGGTGCGGCCCGCGGGCTCAGCTCGCAGCGACGCCCAGCGGAACCTTAACTGCTCTGTAGCCCGCGACCCTTGACTCTCGTGTGCACCGCGCGGCTGTGCAAAGCCACCGGGGGAAAGAGCTGGGCGGCGCCACACCCTCGCGCAGAGTCCCCACGGCCGCCTGGTTTGGGCTCGGTACTGTCCGTGTCGCGCGCCCACAGAATCGGGACAGTCATGCCTGACTGCCCTCCTCGGGCAGCTGTCCCCACTGACCCGTGTCCTTTCGTGTCTAACAGAACCTGTCCTCCCACGGGCAGTCTTTATTAGCAGGAACAGAGTTGGGATGAGAGACTGAGACATTTACTTGGCCTCGGGCTCAGGATTGGAGGGGGTGCATCAAAACCCTCAGTAATCAAGATAAATGATATTTTTATTGCCTCGTTTAAGGAAATCAAAGAGTGAAAGTGAAGTTGCTCAGTAGTGTCCGACTCTGCAACCTTACGGACTGTAACCCACCAGGCTCCTCCCTCCATGGGATTCTCCAGGGAAGAGTAGTACTGGAGTAGGTTGCCATTTCTTTCTCCAGGGGATCTTCCCGACCCAGGGATCGAACCCGGGTCTCCTGCATTCCAGGCAGACGCTTTAACCTCTGAGCCACCAGGGAAA
>SJYC01095610.1:0-12985 GCA_006408675.1 Madoqua kirkii
ATAATCAGATTTTTAAAAAATTTTAGCCTAATAGACTGGAAGTGTGAGGAAGACTAGAACAGGGGGCTCAGGAAAGGGTAGGCTGCCAGTGACAATGGCTTGGCCCAGAGGAATAGCTTGGTCCAGATGGGAAAAGGATGGACTTGTGACAACCTTGATAAGCAGAACTGATAGAGCTGTGTGTCTGAGATGAGCATGGAGATGGGTGAGGAAGAAGGAGGGATCAGAAGTGACACTTGGGTTTCTGACTAGAGTGGTGGCCTGGATAATGGTGCCATTGCAGTGATTAGAATCTGGGGAAGAGAAGCGTGCAAGTGGGACTGGGAGTGGAGGGGGACAAAGAATTCAGTTTATATCAGAAGACTTGGCTTTGCAGGGTGAACTAGATTTTGTATTTTTAGACTCTGTTTATTGCCTTTTGTCATCTCTTCAGTAAGTAACCCTCTAGTGATCCTCCTTGGTGCGCTCTGCTGGCCCCTTCTCCTCCACTCAGTGCCCATCGGATTGTTCTTGGCTCTTCCTGTGCCCTCTAATTATTTATACTCTTTCCTGAGGCATGTCCATGAAGAAGGCTGAGCACCGAAGAATTGATGCTTTCGGATTGTGGTGCTGGAGAAGATCTTGAGAGTCCCTTGGACTGCAAGGAGATCCAACCAGTCTATCCTAAAGGAAATCAACCTTGAATATTCACTGGAAGGACTGATACTGAAGTTGAAGCTCCAATACTTTGGTCACCTGATTTGAAGAGTCGACTCACCGGAAAAGATCCTGATGCTGGGACAGATTGAGGGCAAGAGAAGAAGGGGTAAGAGAGAATGAGATGGTTGGATAGTATCATCGACTCAGTCTACAAGTTTGAGCCAACTCCGGGAGATAGTGAAGGATAGGGAAGTCTGGAGTGCTGCAGTCCATGGGGTTACAAGGAGTTGGATATGACTTAGCAACTGAACAACAACTGGCAAGTCTAGTCCCAAGATTTGAAAAATCCCCTCCCTGCTGATGACTCCGAAATCTATACATTCACCCTGGTCTCTTTCCTGAGTTCCACACAGTTCACTGCCATCCTGGAGCTTACATTCTAGTGGGGGAAGAAAGTGAAAGTGAAAGTCGCTCAGTCGCGTCCAACTCTTTGCGATTCTGTGGACTATACAGTCCATGGAATTCTCCAGGCCAGAATACTGGAGTGGGTAGCCTTTCCCTTCTCCAAGGGATCTTCCCAACCCAGGGATCAAGCCCAGGCCTCCTATATTGCAGGTGGATTGTTTACCAGCTGAGCCACAAGGGAAGCCCAATGAGAGATGGTAAATAAAATGAGATCTCTGTTTCTTAGACAGTAAGTTGAGAAAAATGAGTCAGGAAAGGGAATGGGGATTGTTGAAGGCTGGCAATTTTAAACAAGAGTGGTCAGGAAGTACTCGCTTCTCCACCACACAGCTGTTTTTATGTTTCTTTAGCTTGTCAAAATTGATGAGGCCTAAACGGAACTCCTTGGCCTTCCTCTTTGACTTCCTGTCTTGACCACATTTCGCTTTTCCTGTTTCATCAGGCAAGATCTTACTGTTGTGCTGTGTGTGCACTCAGGCGTGGGGTCATTTCTGTTCTACACATTAACACATCTGCTTGGTGTCAACAGATTGATTCTGCTCAAATGATTTTTCCTATGTACTCCTATAATACCTCAGTGTGTTTATTTGAATATTTCATGCACATAGCACTGTAAAATATTCTTGGCACAAGAGGACCAGATTTCTCTTACCCAGTGAAATGCAGCCTTGTGTACTCCAGACCTCTAGCACCCTGTTGGGAATGTTTTCTTCATTATATACACACAACTTGTGTCTCCTACCCCAGCACTCTCCAACTGTCAACACTTAAGGATACACACGGATGCTATCTTGGTTTGCACTTGCTAATACCCTGAAGGCTGGCCTGCTAAACCAGCATTATCTGAAACCCAACATACACAAAGAATAACCCCAAATTAGCAAGTATCAAAATGACTTCTACTTTTGTCCTTGAAGATATTAGAGTTGTCTCTACTCTGGTCTGTAACTTCTTCAGTTAACTTTTTATTCTAAGAGTGTTGATTCTTATTGTGTTCTATTCCCATTTACTGTGAATACACCTTCTTTATTAAAGAGGGAAAGAAATATGGCTTGATTTGATAATGCTGAGAAAATGAAAAAGTGTCCCAAAATATACAGAAAAATTAGTATAAAATAGTTAAAGATCTTCTTTCTCAGTGGGAAAAATAAAAACCACTTTGCTGAAGTCTTTCAACATTTCAATTTTTAATTTTCCTAATAGTACATTCTTTAAAAGAAGTGAACAACTTCAGTTTTCAAATATAAGGATTCAATAATGCGAATGAAAAGCTGTCATTTTTCAGTGAAGCTGTTGCCTAATTACCCTGGGAAAAAGTCTTCTTTTGATTGAACTGATGCAAAAATCCCTTAGAAAAGCTTCATTGTTGCCTGGAAAGAGTCTTCTTAAGGTCACTTTTACTTCTAGACCATCCACTTGTTTCTCGTGAAAGAGTTTTGCTTGGTAATGGCTTGTGGTTCCACAGTGTTTTGTGTATGAAAAGCATAGACTAAGAGATACTACTGAAGTCACTCAAATCGCAGATTCTGCCACAAAAGGAAGTCCCAACACTGAAACATTTCCCCTTAATGTTCAGCAAGACACATGGAAAGAGAACTCGAGTCCCACATTTGTCTTTACTCCAGTCACCATTGTAAACGGCATGAAGAGGCTGCTGCATTGTCGGAAACAGAGCTCCATGGCCCAGTGTGCTTCCTAAATGGCCTGCAGGTGCAGGGCGGCTGCTCCAGCCCAGGTCTCAGTCTGCAGAGGCGTCTCATGGCTGCCGGGGCTCCAGGCAAAAGCAGGGTGCTCCCCGGGGTGTTCTCTGAGAAGCAGGGGAAGAAGCAGTGCTCCTGGGCAGCAACAGACCAGCCGACGAACCCGTGCTCTCCACCCACCCACACGTGTCCTGTTCAGAAGCGGCCTTCACTGCTGGGACAAGAGGACGCTCCTATTGGCTTTCATCTTCTCCAGACGCTTCACTAAGTGGCCGTTGCTCACCTCGAGCTCTTCTGTTTTGTCCAGTGCAGAGCGAAGCTGAAAACAAAGGTGAAAGTCAGCAAGCTTTGATTCCAGCCCCGCTGAAAATCGCAGTGATGACCCAGACCCACCAAGACCCTGAAAACACACACAGACCTACAGGTGTGTATATGTATATGTCTTAATTTAAGAAGTAACACAAGGCACGAGATCCTAGCTTCATGAGTAACTTAGTTCCCTCCCTTGGGAACTAGACCCAGACATGGCACAGTCTTGGGGATCCTGGCAGTCTCACAGAAGCGAGGCAAACAAACACATAACCAAGAGCTCAACCAGACCAGCTGGAAGGGGCGCTCCCCACAGCCCCGTGCAGCTGGGTTTCTTGCTTCTGCAGCCAGAAACCAAAGCGAGAACGCCTGAGGCCAGGATGGTCGTCCCCAGGAGCCAGGGCCACAGAGCCTGGGGAACACAGCATAAGCCTCGTCAGAGGGGAGCTGCCTGGACCAGCAGGCAGCGTGCAGAGTGGGGTGCCCCAAGGTGGGGTTCACAGCCCCGTGACTGTGCAGACACGCATAGTCCAAACAGAGTCTGTGGTTCTGGTTCTGATCCAAAACCTTCCAGGTGGCTGGGTGGGGTTCTGAGACAGGTGAAACTCCCCTGCCCTGGCTTTCACCAGCAGACACAGAAGCAAGCCCCTCTGGAAATTTCCCCAAAGCGAGCCTGGAGTATTCCTATACATTCAGATCAAGCATAACATCATGAGACACCAAAGACAGGATGGGATGAACTGTTTGTCAACAGAAGCAATAAACAACAGAAACAGACCTCAAAGACTGAACATGCTTTGATCATCAGTGTGGAAAACAGAACAGCTGCATATGAAATCTTTCACGAAATGAGACTATGATAACAAAGGAACTATCAGGGATGAGTCTATTTCAGAACACAAAAGGAGGCCAACTGGAAGATCTCTAAGAACGGTACATTTTGCAACACTGGGAAGTAAGGAGACAGGAAATGGAAATGACAAATGGGCGGAGAAATACCAGAGGGTCCATGAGCAGGTCTGGTATCCTCTGATCAGAGTCCCAGGGGGAAGGTAGACTCGCAGCAAGAGGAGTCACTTAAGGAGATCGTGGTTGAATATTTTCCAACATTTATTTAGAAATGAGATGTCACAGATCAAAGAAACACAACACATCTCAAGCAGAATAAACAGCAGTAAACCCACATGTATTCGTGTGAGATGTAGAAAATCAAAGGAAAGAGAACAGCAGAGCAGCTAGAGTGGAGAAAAAAAGAATCATGCAAAAGCCAAAAATCCTGAGCTTTCTCAGTGGCTCAGTGGCAAAGAATCCACCTGCAATGCAGGAAAGGCAGGAGACATGAGTTTGATCCCTGGGTTGGGAAGATTCCCTAGAGAAGGAAATGGCAGCCCACTCCAGTATTCTTGCAGGGGAAATCCCATGGACAGAGGAGCCTGGTGGGCTATAGTCCATGGGGTCACAAAAGAGTGGGAATGATTAAGCACACGCGTGAGCAAAACACAGAATGCTAGATTTTTTAGGGGAACCCAGAGGATGGCAGCATGACAGCTGCAGTCACTGCAGACAGGAGAATGACTGACGGCTAATTCTGGCCCTACACTCCTAACTGACTGCAGTCACTGCAGAGAGAATGACTGATGGCTGATTCTGGCCCTATGCTCCTAACTGACTGCTGTTACTGCAGACAGGAGAATGACTGATGGCTGATTCTGGCCCTACGCTCCTAACTGACTGAACTACAGTGTCCTTTACGATGTGAGCAAGGCCCCTCAGAGCAGCCCGGAAGACGTGACAATGAATGGTTTAGTGACAGACTTCCGGGCAGCACATCCTCACCCTGCTCTCCCAACCAGAATATCATTACCCATTCTTTTCCTAGAAATAGCCTAGAAAATTTACCTCTCTTTGGAGTTTCCGTTTTTCAGCCTTAAGTTCATCTTCTATTTTTTCAGCATTTTCAGCAGCCTGTTTATAACGTGATACTTGACTTTCTAACCTTATGACCTGGAAGGAAAGGGAAAAAAAAAAATCACGTGTATAAATTGATAGGCCTGTTTTCTCTCCCCAACTGCTTGCTTATATTTGTGATCCCAGGGTGTAAAGTAATAAGAGGAGAGAAGACACTGCAGCAAGAATGACGATCTAGGATGTGGAGCTATCCCACAGGTTCTAGCCACGCAAGCTGTTTGTTCACACTTTCGAGCAACCCAGTACTGGCACCTGTCAGGGACTCATTTCCTCTCTGACCCTTGTCCCAAGAGCAGTTTCCACCACGCTGACCCTGGGACACCATCCTCTCTGATGAGGGTCGATCCTGCAGAACAGCCTGGCAAAGCAATGGCTCCCTCAGGACCTCAGCTCCCATCCGATCTCTCCCAGAGGTGGTGGGGTGAGGAAGCAGGAAGGGAGGAGAGAGACAAGGGACTCAGAGAGCGGGGGACAGGAGGTGGCTTTGGGTGGCATCTGGGGCTGGAGATGGATTCTGCTGCCCTCAAAGGCATGCTTCCAAACACACATTGCTTTGGAGGTGGGCTTCTCATTTTCGTTTCTACAAAAATTCTCAGAAGTTCCAGCCACGTATACCCCCGAGGAGGGGGCAAGAGGACCTGTTTTTATTTCTCCCTTCTGTTAGGACACAGTCTGTCCCAGGGCCCAGCACGCTAGAGGTGTGAGTGCCCCAGTCAGGAGATCAGAGCGAGCCCCAGGCTGGGAGGGAAAGAGGGAAACCCAGGCAACAGGGAGACACCTGTACCAAGTGTTTGGTGATTAACCATTTTTGTTTGTTTTTTTAAAGAACTTTCAAGAAAACTCCCCAGCCACATTAGGTACTTTCTTCAACTAACCTTGTTTATAAAGGACTGCTGTTGTTTAGTCACTATTTCACGCCTGACTCTTTTGCAACCCTGTGGACTGTAGCCCACCAGGCTTCTCTGACCATGGATTTCTCAGGCAAGAATACAGGAGTGGGTTGCCAGTTTCTTCTCCAGGGGAGTGTCGTGACCCTGGGATTAAACCCACATCTCCTGCGTTGGCAGGTGGATTCTTTACCTCTGAGTTACCAGGGAAGCCCCGTAAAGGATTGGCATCGATTCTAAGTTTCTGATTGCGACCCCATGGGCTGTAGCCCAGAAGGCGCCTCCATCCGTGGGATTCTCCAAGCAAGACTACTGGAGTGGGCTGCCATTCCCTTCTCCAGGGGATCTTCCCGACCCAGGGATGGAACCGGGGCCTCCCACACTGCAGGACGGCTTTTTACAGTTGGAGCCATAGGGAAACCCGATAACAGCCCAGATCCTAGCAGTGACCTTTCCTCCCTATGTCCTCTCCTTGCGGGAAACACTTGGAGAGACTTGCTGCCTTGTTTATCCTCCTCTGGACCTTTTTTGGTTCTAAAATTCTCTGCCTCTTTCTGTCCTCAGCCTTTGAAGGGTGAGTTCTTTCTAGCAAATAGAAAACTTCAGTTAATCATCGGCTGGGCTGCCCACAATGGCTTAAAAGTGCACACGTACATTTTGTTCTAATGCAGTTATCTCTTGCTCAGATTTTGCAAGTTTAAATTTGAGGTCGCTGATCTGTCTGTTGGCATCCCCTAAAGGTTGAAAGAGAAGGAAATTTGTTAAGCTCCCGGGGCTTTTAAAATGTTAAAACAATAGTTACTGGGAACCAAGCCCTTAACTGTGTAATCTTGTCTGTGGGCCCACAACTAAGGAGGCGCTCTTAACCCCGCAGGGAGAGCACCCTAGAGCAAAGAAGACAAAGAAACGGCGGGGGATCGGGGAGAGAGAATGGGCACATTACTTTTATCCCTTTAAGCCTCTTTCTCGTTTGGCCCTTGCTATTATTCAGCTGCTAATTAGTGTCCCACTTTTCGACCTCATGGACTGCAGCCCCTCCATTCTTCCCTGTCCTTCACTATCTCCTGGAGTTTGCTCAAGCTCATGTTTATTGAGTCGGTGATGATATCCAACCATCTCATCCTGTCACACCTTTTCCTCCCGCCCTCAATCTTTCCCAGCACTACAGTCTCTTCCAAAGAGTCGGCTCTTCACTGATACATTTACAGTATCAGGCATGCATTATTTTGTAACTCTGGGTGAAAAATGATCTCTAAGGTTGAAATTCCTCTTGAGTTCAGGAGAGTTTTCCATAAATAGCTGTAGTGTTTATCTGTGGGAGTGTGCATGCTCAGTCACGTCTGACTCTTTGCAACATTTGGGACTATAGCCCGCCAGGCTCCTCCGTCCGTGGGATTTCTACAGAGTAGACTGCCATTTCCTACTCAGTTTACTGACACGGAAAAATACCTTCTGACTTCCCCATACAGTCAGCAGATCCGAAGACTGTGTCCAGCATAGCAAATGTGGTTTCTAGCAGCGAGTCAGCTGGTGGCACCCTGGTGCTCATTCTGGGGCACCTGTTCTGTTTCCTAGGCTCAGGCAGAGACACGCTTGTCCTGCCCACTGCCCGTCCTTGTCCTAGCCCACAAAGAAACAGCTTTCTGCTTCTGTACTCAAGGACTTCTGAGAGGACGTGAGAAACACTGGCCACTCCTTGCCATGATAGTTTTCTCTACCTGCACTAGTACAATAAAAACCACACATGGCTAAGGGAGTCCTTCTACACAAGGATTGACTTTACTCTGTAGATCCATCACGTGCACGTCCGTCCCATTTTGTAAGGCACCGTCTTCCGGGTGCAGAGTGTCTAATCTGATATTCTTCTGTTTCTCTTCCAGCTGCCCCTTGAGCTTCTTAATCTGAAAACATCCACCAAAAAAGCACATTAATTTCTCTATTTTAAATGAGACTAGAACCTATCAGAAAGGAAGGAGCACATTAAGTCAAACCCATGTCCCACAAGTACAATCTGACGTTGTCCTGCCATCATTTCACATTTCAAAGGGTTACGTAAAGAAGCAGGAGAGAAATACAATAAAATGTTACAACCCACCGGGAAGATGGGGAGTCTCTCTCGTTTGATTTGTTTGTCAAGAAACAAACCCAAATAAATAAATGAAAAACCTTCCGCCAGAGAGCACTCTTCTTCTAAAGTAAATAATGGATGAAAATGAGACTATATTTACAGTATGAGGCATGCATTATTTTGTAACTCTGGATGAAAAATTATCTCTAAGGTTGAAGTGCTTCTTGAGCTCAGGAGAGTTTTCCATACAGTAGTTTTAGTGTTTATCTGTGGATGCGCATGCACTCAGTCACGTTCTGACTCTTTGTGACACTTTGCACTGGAGCCCACCAGGCTCCTCTGTCCATGGGATTTCCCAGGCAAGAGTACTGGGGCAGACTGCTATTTCCTCCTCCAGGGGATCTTCCCAATCCAAGGATGGAGCCTGCATCGCCTGCTTGGGCAGGCAGATTCTTTACCAGCTGAGCCACCAGGGAAGCTCAAGTGTTTATCTACAAGTTCATAAATCTGTATACAAGTATGTTTGCTTTATTCACTCAAAAGCCACATAGCCCACCAGGAGCCTTCCAGGCACAGAAGCACTGTCCCCAGCAGAACCCCATCAGGTTGCAGGTTTGCCGCCTGCAAGGGGTTGGCCTCTACATGGCTTTCTTCCCTCTGAGAGAGACACACATTCAGCTGGTGGCACCCTGGTGCTCATTCTGGGGCACCTGTTCTGTTTCCTAGGCTCAGGCAGAGACACGCTTGTCCTGCCCACTGCCCGTCCTTGTCCTAGCCCACAAAGAAACAGCTTTCTGCTTCTGTACTCAAGGACTTCTGAGAGGACGTGAGAAACACTGGCCACTCCTTGCCATGATAGTTTTCTCTACCTGCACTAGTACAATAAAAACCACACATGGCTAAGGGAGTCCTTCTACACAAGGATTGACATTTACTCTGTAGATCCATCACGTGCACGTCCGTCCCATTTTGTAAGGCACCGTCTTCCGGGTGCAGAGTGTCTAATCTGATATTCTTCTGTCTCTCTTCCAGCTGCCCCTTGAGCTTCTTAATCTGAAAACATCCACCAAAAAAGCACATTAATTTCTCTATTTTAAATGAGACTAGAACCTATCAGAAAGGAAGGAGCACATTAAGTCAAACCCATGTCCCACAAGTACAATCTGACGTTGTCCTGCCATCATTTCACATTTCAAAGGGTTACGTAAAGAAGCAGGAGAGAAATACAATAAAATGTTACAACCCACCGGGAAGATGGGGAGTCTCTCTCGTTTGATTTGTTTGTCAAGAAACAAACCCAAATAAATAAATGAAAAACCTTCCGCCAGAGAGCACTCTTCTTCTAAAGTAAATAATGGATGAAAATGAGACTATATTTACAGTATGAGGCATGCATTATTTTGTAACTCTGGATGAAAAATTATCTCTAAGGTTGAAGTGCTTCTTGAGCTCAGGAGAGTTTTCCATACAGTAGTTTTAGTGTTTATCTGTGGATGCGCATGCACTCAGTCACGTTCTGACTCTTTGTGACACTTTGCACTGGAGCCCACCAGGCTCCTCTGTCCATGGGATTTCCCAGGCAAGAGTACTGGGGCAGACTGCTATTTCCTCCTCCAGGGGATCTTCCCAATCCAAGGATGGAGCCTGCATCGCCTGCTTGGGCAGGCAGATTCTTTACCAGCTGAGCCACCAGGGAAGCTCAAGTGTTTATCTACAAGTTCATAAATCTGTATACAAGTATGTTTGCTTTATTCACTCAAAAGCCACATAGCCCACCAGGAGCCTTCCAGGCACAGAAGCACTGTCCCCAGCAGAACCCCATCAGGTTGCAGGTTTGCCGCCTGCAAGGGGTTGGCCTCTACATGGCTTTCTTCCCTCTGAGAGAGACACACACACATAGCAGTTGGAATTGCAGTTAACAGCTGTGTGTGTGTGTGTGTGTGTGTGTGTGTAGAATTTTCTGTTGTGCAATGGGGAGTCTCCCAGCCCTGGTCCTGTTAGCCTCCAATCTCTGTGGACTTGTTGGAAGTCCTCCCCACTGCCACTGACAGGAGCAGAACAGACCCACATCGATATATAGACCATTGGTGCACACTGCTTTGGAAAGCAAGCACAGAATTACCATGGACACAGGTTTACAGAAGATCAGACACTTCAAGAGAATCCTCTCACCACATTTAGTGGTTTATCCAATTTTGAGAGAAATCTTCAAAACTTGAAAAAAGTGAGGCAGATACCTTTGATGAGGCTTACGAGGGAAAATGAGAAGAATCGAGTTTCCTTAGAAAGTGACTGTGGAATAATTTCTTAATAATACGACCTTGCATATGAAAAAGGGCTTCCCTGGTAGCTCAGTTGACAAAGAATCTGTCTGGAACGTGGGAGACCTGGGTTTGATCCCTGGGTTGGGAAGATCCCCTGGAGAAAGGAAGGCTACCCACTCCAGTATTCTGGCCTGGACAGTCCCATGGACTGAGTGACTTTCACTATCTCACTGTGAAAAAGACCAAAGCGTACAACTGTGTAGGATTTCTTGAGGCAGAAGAAATCAAGGTAGGTAAACAGCAGTGAAAATAAGTTGGATCAGCTATAAGCAAGAAATATCTGCCGGACAGGGGTGCTGATCACTGAGAGACTACAAAACTGACTTAAAAAATTTTTTTTGTTTTGCATGTGGGACTTTAATTCCCTGACCTGGGGTTGATAGTAAACCCCTTGCATTAGAAGGTAGATTCTTAGACACTGGACCACCAGGGAAGCCCCAAAACTGACTGTTATGGGCAGGCAGATGAGGAGGGTGCTGGAACGTCTCAGGAACACCCTTGCCTCTCAATGTCTATTCAAGGTCTTCTACCCAAATCTTCTATTTAAGCAGCGATTCATGTAGAGTGTGCCAAATTCAGAACATGGCCTTGAACCTCTGGGACACCCTCTCTAAGTCCAACATGACTTGTGATGTCTTACTTGGATAAAAACATTAAGAACACTGGTTGGCTTAATCATTGTCTTCAGGCATGATGTATCAGGGGTTTCCTGATGAAGCAAAAAGCTAGAGTGGGAAGGGTCCCAGTTTCAGGTGCCCCATTCCAGAACTCGAAAAGTAATAAAAAAGATTGTTACCTGTTCCAATAAGCATTCCCGTTCATCAACAAGCTTTTTCAACCTAATATCTAAAGAAATCAGAAAGATGACAGGTTTAGGTGACTCGGTGAATGCCTCTTTCAGCAGATGGCTACACCGCAGAATGAGCACGGGGGTTAGTGAAACTGATGATGGTATTACGCACGTACCACAGTGAATGAGGCCACAGACAGGATGGGGAGGAACTCAGCCAAGGGCGGGCTGAGCCGCATCAGCCGCCCACACATGCTTGTCTCGTAGGGCAGTATCCGGCCGCATGCAAGCAGGCTAATCTTCTACTTTGGGTTAGCATGCAAGAGCTCTAAGGCCAAACCACACTGCAACACAAGATCTCACAGGCTTCACGGTTTAGCATCATTATTCAAGGCATTGCAAACACACCGAGTATCATGACCAGCTATAACCAGCATTTTCATTAGCCTTGACTCTCTGAGTTTCCACTCCAGACATGTGTATCATTTCTCTCAAAGACTCACCCACGTCAGAGTTGTTTAGGGACCCTAAGTGTGCACCGGCTAACCCACTTGTGAGGAGCTGCTCTTCTTTTGAGGAAGAACGAAGCAACAGCTCCGGGTTCCGTCATCCCTCCCACCCAGACACGGAAGTTTGCATGTACGTAAGCACCCACAGATGGAGCAAGCTCTGGGAGATGGTGGAGGACAGGGAAGCCTGGCGTGCTGCAGTCCATGGGGTCACAAAGTGTCGGACTCGACTGAGCGACTGAGCTGAACGGAAGCACCCAGAAATACCCCCAGCGTCTCTGTGAAGGGGCATCGAGGAATACAGTCTCCAGAGTACAGAGGGGGAAACTAAGACTGGGGAGGATTTTAGGGGCAACATCCTACCCCAGCTTCCCAGGCAACATCAGGATGAGGTGATGCTGATGGACGCCTGTGTGTGCTGTGGTGTGCCCCAGGGACTCACACCACCGCCCTCGAAGCCCCACGGGGCTGCTGCAGCCACACTCCCCCTCTACAGGTGAGGACCCCAGCCCAACAGGTTTCCTGACCACTGCGCTCACTGTTTGCCTAAACCTGGCCGTCTGAGTCAGATTAACTCCTGGCCTGAGGCTCCTATTCCCAAGCGGCAGCGCTCTCACACTGCCCAGATTTTGATTAGATGTGTGAATCGGAAATAATGCAAAAAGACACACCTTTGTTTTCATGCTTGCAAAGTCATCTATCCTCATTCTAATCCAAATTATATGCTTTCTCAATTGCTTTTCCCAACATCCTAAGTTGCTATTTTGAAAGGCATAACAACGAAATAAATGAACGCAGAAAATGTTATGTGTAAGACACATTTATCATCCTTCTGAGTTCCATTTCAATTGACACACAAATGGCTTCTGACAGATGTTTTATTCTGTCCTTTCCATAAATGCACCCAACACTGAAACAAAAATTAAAATAAATTTAAAACCTGGCCTCATATGCAATATCACTTTTCATTTTACCCTGTATATTTAATACTCCTGTATACATTAGCCACAGGCATAAGAGACACTGAATATAACAGAAAGGGATTGGAGGCTCATGGGTCCGTTTACAATTTTATTATTTTTTCTATTAGAAGTTTTCAAATAGCAAGTAAAAAATGATAAAATGTGGTAATAGTGCTAGCAATAAAAAAACAAAGGTAATGTGACCGTTAGTCTTACAGTGGAAACATGAAAAATACAGAGAGAGAAATGTGAGAAATTTTAAAGCAGAACTGGAGAAGATTAAAACTAGACAGTTTTAGGAAACTGGAGAAGAGAAAAAAGCAAAGAAGATAAAGAAAATGAGCACTGTAGTCAGAGAAAGACA
>SJYC01095611.1:0-25902 GCA_006408675.1 Madoqua kirkii
AAAAATCCTGAGCTTTCTCAGTGGCTCAGTGGCAAAGAATCCACCTGCAATGCAGGAAAGGCAGGAGACATGAGTTTGATCCCTGGGTTGGGAAGATTCCCTAGAGAAGGAAATGGCAGCCCACTCCAGTATTCTTGCAGGGGAAATCCCATGGACAGAGGAGCCTGGTGGGCTATAGTCCATGGGGTCACAAAAGAGTGGGAATGATTAAGCACACGCGTGAGCAAAACACAGAATGCTAGATTTTTTAGGGGAACCCAGAGGATGGCAGCATGACAGCTGCAGTCACTGCAGACAGGAGAATGACTGACGGCTAATTCTGGCCCTACACTCCTAACTGACTGCAGTCACTGCAGAGAGAATGACTGATGGCTGATTCTGGCCCTATGCTCCTAACTGACTGCTGTTACTGCAGACAGGAGAATGACTGATGGCTGATTCTGGCCCTACGCTCCTAACTGACTGAACTACAGTGTCCTTTACGATGTGAGCAAGGCCCCTCAGAGCAGCCCGGAAGACGTGACAATGAATGGTTTAGTGACAGACTTCCGGGCAGCACATCCTCACCCTGCTCTCCCAACCAGAATATCATTACCCATTCTTTTCCTAGAAATAGCCTAGAAAATTTACCTCTCTTTGGAGTTTCCGTTTTTCAGCCTTAAGTTCATCTTCTATTTTTTCAGCATTTTCAGCAGCCTGTTTATAACGTGATACTTGACTTTCTAACCTTATGACCTGGAAGGAAAGGGAAAAAAAAAAATCACGTGTATAAATTGATAGGCCTGTTTTCTCTCCCCAACTGCTTGCTTATATTTGTGATCCCAGGGTGTAAAGTAATAAGAGGAGAGAAGACACTGCAGCAAGAATGACGATCTAGGATGTGGAGCTATCCCACAGGTTCTAGCCACGCAAGCTGTTTGTTCACACTTTCGAGCAACCCAGTACTGGCACCTGTCAGGGACTCATTTCCTCTCTGACCCTTGTCCCAAGAGCAGTTTCCACCACGCTGACCCTGGGACACCATCCTCTCTGATGAGGGTCGATCCTGCAGAACAGCCTGGCAAAGCAATGGCTCCCTCAGGACCTCAGCTCCCATCCGATCTCTCCCAGAGGTGGTGGGGTGAGGAAGCAGGAAGGGAGGAGAGAGACAAGGGACTCAGAGAGCGGGGGACAGGAGGTGGCTTTGGGTGGCATCTGGGGCTGGAGATGGATTCTGCTGCCCTCAAAGGCATGCTTCCAAACACACATTGCTTTGGAGGTGGGCTTCTCATTTTCGTTTCCACAAAAATTCTCAGAAGTTCCAGCCACGTATACCCCCGATGGAGGGGGCAAGAGGACCTGTTTTTATTTCTCCCTTCTGTTAGGACACAGTCTGTCCCAGGGCCCAGCATGCTAGAGGTGTGAGTGCCCCAGTCAGGAGATCAGAGCGAGCCCCAGGCTGGGAGGGAAAGAGGGAAACCCAGGCAACAGGGAGACACCTGTACCAAGTGTTTGGTGATTAACCATTTTTGTTTGTTTTTTTAAAGAACTTTCAAGAAAACTCCCCAGCCACATTAGGTACTTTCTTCAACTAACCTTGTTTATAAAGGACTGCTGTTGTTTAGTCACTATTTCACGCCTGACTCTTTTGCAACCCTGTGGACTGTAGCCCACCAGGCTTCTCTGACCATGGATTTCTCAGGCAAGAATACAGGAGTGGGTTGCCAGTTTCTTCTCCAGGGGAGTGTCGTGACCCTGGGATTAAACCCACATCTCCTGCGTTGGCAGGTGGATTCTTTACCTCTGAGTTACCAGGGAAGCCCCGTAAAGGATTGGCATCGATTCTAAGTTTCTGATTGCGACCCCATGGGCTGTAGCCCAGAAGGCGCCTCCATCCGTGGGATTCTCCACTCAAGACTACTGGAGTGGGCTGCCATTCCCTTCTCCAGGGGATCTTCCCGACCCAGGGATGGAACCGGGGCCTCCCACACTGCAGGACGGCTTTTTACAGTTGGAGCCATAGGGAAACCCGATAACAGCCCAGATCCTAGCAGTGACCTTTCCTCCCTATGTCCTCTCCTTGCGGGAAACACTTGGAGAGACTTGCTGCCTTGTTTATCCTCCTCTGGACCTTTTTTGGTTCTAAAATTCTCTGCCTCTTTCTGTCCTCAGCCTTTGAAGGGTGAGTTCTTTCTAGCAAATAGAAAACTTCAATTAATCATCGGCTGGGCTGCCCACAATGGCTTAAAAGTGCACACGTACATTTTGTTCTAATGCAGTTATCTCTTGCTCAGATTTTGCAAGTTTAAATTTGAGGTCGCTGATCTGTCTGTTGGCATCCCCTAAAGGTTGAAAGAGAAGGAAAATTTGTTAAGCTCCCGGGGCTTTTAAAATGTTAAAACAATAGTTACTGGGAACCAAGCCCTTAACTGTGTAATCTTGTCTGTGGGCCCACAACTAAGGAGGCGCTCTTAACCCCGCAGGGAGAGCACCCTAGAGCAAAGAAGACAAAGAAACGGCGGGGGATCGGGGAGAGAGAATGGGCACATTACTTTTATCCCTTTAAGCCTCTTTCTCGTTTGGCCCTTGCTATTATTCAGCTGCTAATTAGTGTCCCACTTTTCGACCTCATGGACTGCAGCCCCTCCATTCTTCCCTGTCCTTCACTATCTCCTGGAGTTTGCTCAAGCTCATGTTTATTGAGTCGGTGATGATATCCAACCATCTCATCCTGTCACACCTTTTCCTCCCGCCCTCAATCTTTCCCAGCACTACAGTCTCTTCCAAAGAGTCGGCTCTTCACTGATACATTTACAGTATCAGGCATGCATTATTTTGTAACTCTGGGTGAAAAATGATCTCTAAGGTTGAAATTCCTCTTGAGTTCAGGAGAGTTTTCCATAAATAGCTGTAGTGTTTATCTGTGGGAGTGTGCATGCTCAGTCACGTCTGACTCTTTGCAACATTTGGGACTATAGCCCGCCAGGCTCCTCCGTCCGTGGGATTTCTACAGAGTAGACTGCCATTTCCTACTCAGTTTACTGACACGGAAAAATACCTTCTGACTTCCCCATACAGTCAGCAGATCTGAAGACTGTGTCCAGCACAGCAAATGTGGTTTCTAGCAGCGAGTCAGCTGGTGGCACCCTGGTGCTCATTCTGGGGCACCTGTTCTGTTTCCTAGGCTCAGGCAGAGACACGCTTGTCCTGCCCACTGCCCGTCCTTGTCCTAGCCCACAAAGAAACAGCTTTCTGCTTCTGTACTCAAGGACTTCTGAGAGGACGTGAGAAACACTGGCCACTCCTTGCCATGATAGTTTTCTCTACCTGCACTAGTACAATAAAAACCACACATGGCTAAGGGAGTCCTTCTACACAAGGATTGACATTTACTCTGTAGATCCATCACGTGCACGTCCGTCCCATTTTGTAAGGCACCGTCTTCCGGGTGCAGAGTGTCTAATCTGATATTCTTCTGTCTCTCTTCCAGCTGCCCCTTGAGCTTCTTAATCTGAAAACATCCACCAAAAAAGCACATTAATTTCTCTATTTTAAATGAGACTAGAACCTATCAGAAAGGAAGGAGCACATTAAGTCAAACCCATGTCCCACAAGTACAATCTGACGTTGTCCTGCCATCATTTCACATTTCAAAGGGTTACGTAAAGAAGCAGGAGAGAAATACAATAAAATGTTACAACCCACCGGGAAGATGGGGAGTCTCTCTCGTTTGATTTGTTTGTCAAGAAACAAACCCAAATAAATAAATGAAAAACCTTCCGCCAGAGAGCACTCTTCTTCTAAAGTAAATAATGGATGAAAATGAGACTATATTTACAGTATGAGGCATGCATTATTTTGTAACTCTGGATGAAAAATTATCTCTAAGGTTGAAGTGCTTCTTGAGCTCAGGAGAGTTTTCCATACAGTAGTTTTAGTGTTTATCTGTGGATGCGCATGCACTCAGTCACGTTCTGACTCTTTGTGACACTTTGCACTGGAGCCCACCAGGCTCCTCTGTCCATGGGATTTCCCAGGCAAGAGTACTGGGGCAGACTGCTATTTCCTCCTCCAGGGGATCTTCCCAATCCAAGGATGGAGCCTGCATCGCCTGCTTGGGCAGGCAGATTCTTTACCAGCTGAGCCACCAGGGAAGCTCAAGTGTTTATCTACAAGTTCATAAATCTGTATACAAGTATGTTTGCTTTATTCACTCAAAAGCCACATAGCCCACCAGGAGCCTTCCAGGCACAGAAGCACTGTCCCCAGCAGAACCCCATCAGGTTGCAGGTTTGCCGCCTGCAAGGGGTTGGCCTCTACATGGCTTTCTTCCCTCTGAGAGAGACACACACACATAGCAGTTGGAATTGCAGTTAACAGCTGTGTGTGTGTGTGTGTGTGTGTGTGTGTAGAATTTTCTGTTGTGCAATGGGGAGTCTCCCAGCCCTGGTCCTGTTAGCCTCCAATCTCTGTGGACTTGTTGGAAGTCCTCCCCACTGCCACTGACAGGAGCAGAACAGACCCACATCGATATATAGACCATTGGTGCACACTGCTTTGGAAAGCAAGCACAGAATTACCATGGACACAGGTTTACAGAAGATCAGACACTTCAAGAGAATCCTCTCACCACATTTAGTGGTTTATCCAATTTTGAGAGAAATCTTCAAAACTTGAAAAAAGTGAGGCAGATACCTTTGATGAGGCTTACGAGGGAAAATGAGAAGAATCGAGTTTCCTTAGAAAGTGACTGTGGAATAATTTCTTAATAATACGACCTTGCATATGAAAAAGGGCTTCCCTGGTAGCTCAGTTGACAAAGAATCTGTCTGGAACGTGGGAGACCTGGGTTTGATCCCTGGGTTGGGAAGATCCCCTGGAGAAAGGAAGGCTACCCACTCCAGTATTCTGGCCTGGACAGTCCCATGGACTGAGTGACTTTCACTATCTCACTGTGAAAAAGACCAAAGCGTACAACTGTGTAGGATTTCTTGAGGCAGAAGAAATCAAGGTAGGTAAACAGCAGTGAAAATAAGTTGGATCAGCTATAAGCAAGAAATATCTGCCGGACAGGGGTGCTGATCACTGAGAGACTACAAAACTGACTTAAAAAATTTTTTTTGTTTTGCATGTGGGACTTTAATTCCCTGACCTGGGGTTGATAGTAAACCCCTTGCATTAGAAGGTAGATTCTTAGACACTGGACCACCAGGGAAGCCCCAAAACTGACTGTTATGGGCAGGCAGATGAGGAGGGTGCTGGAACGTCTCAGGAACACCCTTGCCTCTCAATGTCTATTCAAGGTCTTCTACCCAAATCTTCTATTTAAGCAGCGATTCATGTAGAGTGTGCCAAATTCAGAACATGGCCTTGAACCTCTGGGACACCCTCTCTAAGTCCAACATGACTTGTGATGTCTTACTTGGATAAAAACATTAAGAACACTGGTTGGCTTAATCATTGTCTTCAGGCATGATGTATCAGGGGTTTCCTGATGAAGCAAAAAGCTAGAGTGGGAAGGGTCCCAGTTTCAGGTGCCCCATTCCAGAACTCGAAAAGTAATAAAAAAGATTGTTACCTGTTCCAATAAGCATTCCCGTTCATCAACAAGCTTTTTCAACCTAATATCTAAAGAAATCAGAAAGATGACAGGTTTAGGTGACTCGGTGAATGCCTCTTTCAGCAGATGGCTACACCGCAGAATGAGCACGGGGGTTAGTGAAACTGATGATGGTATTACGCACGTACCACAGTGAATGAGGCCACAGACAGGATGGGGAGGAACTCAGCCAAGGGCGGGCTGAGCCGCATCAGCCGCCCACACATGCTTGTCTCGTAGGGCAGTATCCGGCCGCATGCAAGCAGGCTAATCTTCTACTTTGGGTTAGCATGCAAGAGCTCTAAGGCCAAACCACACTGCAACACAAGATCTCACAGGCTTCACGGTTTAGCATCATTATTCAAGGCACTGCAAACACACCGAGTATCATGACCAGCTATAACCAGCATTTTCATTAGCCTTGACTCTCTGAGTTTCCACTCCAGACATGTGTATCATTTCTCTCAAAGACTCACCCACGTCAGAGTTGTTTAGGGACCCTAAGTGTGCACCGGCTAACCCACTTGTGAGGAGCTGCTCTTCTTTTGAGGAAGAACGAAGCAACAGCTCCGGGTTCCGTCATCCCTCCCACCCCAGACACGGAAGTTTGCATGTACGTAAGCACCCACAGATGGAGCAAGCTCTGGGAGATGGTGGAGGACAGGGAAGCCTGGCGTGCTGCAGTCCATGGGGTCACAAAGTGTCGGACTCGACTGAGCGACTGAGCTGAACGGAAGCACCCAGAAATACCCCCAGCGTCTCTGTGAAGGGGCATCGAGGAATACAGTCTCCAGAGTACAGAGGGGGAAACTAAGACTGGGGAGGATTTTAGGGGCAACATCCTACCCCAGCTTCCCAGGCAACATCAGGATGAGGTGATGCTGATGGACGCCTGTGTGTGCTGTGGTGTGCCCCAGGGACTCACACCACCGCCCTCGAAGCCCCACGGGGCTGCTGCAGCCACACTCCCCCTCTACAGGTGAGGACCCCAGCCCAACAGGTTTCCTGACCACTGCGCTCACTGTTTGCCTAAACCTGGCCGTCTGAGTCAGATTAACTCCTGGCCTGAGGCTCCTATTCCCAAGCGGCAGCGCTCTCACACTGCCCAGATTTTGATTAGATGTGTGAATCGGAAATAATGCATAAAAGACACACCTTTGTTTTCATGCTTACAAAGTCATCTATCCTCATTCTAATCCAAATTATATGCTTTCTCAATTGCTTTTCCCGACATCCTAAGTTGCTATTTTGAAAGGCATAACAACGAAATAAATGAACGCAGAAAATGTTATGTGTAAGACACATTTATCATCCTTCTGAGTTCCATTTCAATTGACACACAAATGGCTTCTGACAGATGTTTTATTCTGTCCTTTCCATAAATGCACCCAACACTGAAACAAAAATTAAAATAAATTTAAAACCTGGCCTCATATGCAATATCACTTTTCATTTTACCCTGTATATTTAATACTCCTGTATACATTAGCCACAGGCATAAGAGACACTGAATATAACAGAAAGGGATTGGAGGCTCATGGGTCCGTTTACAATTTTATTATTTTTTCTATTAGAAGTTTTCAAATAGCAAGTAAAAAATGATAAAATGTGGTAATAGTGCTAGCAATAAAAAAACAAAGGTAATGTGACCGTTAGTCTTACAGTGGAAACATGAAAAATACAGAGAGAGAAATGTGAGAAATTTTAAAGCAGAACTGGAGAAGATTAAAACTAGACAGTTTTAGGAAACTGGAGAAGAGAAAAAAGCAAAGAAGATAAAGAAAATGAGCACTGTAGTCAGAGAAAGACAGACAGCGTGTGTTATCGCACATATGGGATCTGCAAGAATAGAACAAGTGAGTGAATTTAACAAAATGGAAACAGACTGACAGGTGGTTATCACTGGGGGGAGGGAAGGGAGAGGAGCAAGACGGAGAAGCAGATGAAGAGGTACGAACTACTAGTATAAAAAGGCTAAAGGACATACTGTATAGGTCAGGAAATAAAGTGTAACCTATAAAATCCTGAACTATGTTTTTATATATGTTATACATCTGGAACTAATATAATATTGTAACTCAACTATACTTCAATAAACAAAGAAAAGGAGTACTGCTTTTTTACAGCTTTAAAAGTCAACAAGTCTAACTTGTCAGGGGAATAGTGAGGCCTGACTGGTAATCACTGTGATACTCAGTAAGAATGTCTCAAACTTATGCTCAGTAAGCAATCCTACTCATCACTACTCCCTGCACCCAAACGATGAACACTTAAGAAAATTAAGTCACAAAGTCTAAGGCTCAGAGTGTTCTTTTATATTAGGAAGTTAAAAATAACTGGAAATTAAAGTTATTTTTAGTAACACTGTCAACAGTTTACCTTTTAAAAAAAAATCTAGTTTTTATATTGGGTTGGCCAAATAGTTTGCTTGGGGTTTTCCATAAGATTGAATGGAAAAACACAAATGAGATTTTTGGCCCACTCACCCGATATATTAAACCCCAACACACTTTCTGGTGTGAACTTTAGAGACCTGTGAAATGAGGAACAAAGTGGCGAGACCATATAGACAGTCAAGGGGGCAGCAAGCAAGCACCGGGCCCCCAGCCCTGCCCTGGGGGCCCCGAGTGCTGTGACTGCATCTGTCGGGGCTACAGCAAGGTCGACCACCAGCAACAACACTCCTCTCTTTCGTGCGTTACTTGGATCTAATCCCCATCACCACTCTAAAAGGCAGGTTCTAACCCCGATTTCAGATAGTACAGTGAGGCACAGAGAGGGTAGATAGCTTACTTATAATAACATACACTCAGGAAGATAATCTTCACCCTTAGGTTAATTTCTCCCATCCTTAGGCTTACCCGCCCCATCTCAGAGAAAAGTCATCTCCTCCCATATTCGGGAAGATAACAATCATAAGACAGGTCTCGAGAAATCCACTGAGTGTGGGCCTCTCTCTGCTTCCTTCTTGCACTGACTCAGTTTGATCTTAATCCATGTGGTCAGTTTCCATCTTGCCCAGGCCTAGCCTCCCTCGCCAGGATCACCCCCCCCTTCCTATAAAAGGGGGAACTGGGACAGGACAGGCTGCTGATGGCGATTCTTTTTTTCTCCTGTTTATGGGGCCAAAGAGATCTGTACAGATTCCTTGCACCAGCCGCTGTTTCAGCTTAGTTGAACAGCAGAAGCTTTTCATGTCTTGAAAAATACACATACTTTTGAAGTAAGAGGGGCAGAAAGGGTGAAAGGGGTTTTTCTCCTGATAGTTTCCCCTTGTAAGATCACACAGAATAAGTACATATTCCAAATGTAACACACTCACAACACCCCCTTCCTTTCCCGTTGGAGCCAGCGCTTGGAATGAGTCTTACTGTTGTTTCGAATCCCATGCTGGCATGTTGCACAAAGGGGTCTCCTGGGAAAGGAATCTATCAACAGAAAACAGGAACCCTAAACTATCTACACCCCCAGAAGCAGCAGTCCAGGGTCCCAGTGGCAATGGAAATTTAAACGCTGAGCGCCACTAGGTTTTCCATTAACTAGAAATACTCAGTGTTACAGAAAGTAATTCTCAAACACTCTTTTCAAAAATTTTACTGCTTCCCAACCTTTGTATGTGATAAAATAGCCTATAATTCAAAATCCTCAGTACCTTTCTCTATCTTTTAAAATAAACTCGTAATTATACTTACTTATACTTTGAAAGGAAGATTAACATTTTACACACAGCCGCTATGTTCTGGTTTGGGCTGAAAAATATCCCAGCTTTTTGATTTAAAGAATCAATGACCCGTGCTTTTCTCTGTCCACATTGTAGTGAAGCCTCAGCGGTCCAGATTACTCTGGGGATGTGTTTGCCGGGTAACCTTTGGATTCTTTTCTGAGTGTGACTCGTTTGACATTGCGATCTTTCCAAATTGCCTTATATATTAGGTTGGGCAAAAAGTTCATTCCAGTTTTTCCGTAAGACGGTACAGAAAAACTCAAATGAATTTTTGGGCCAACTCAATACTCCCATGCCTTCCTACACCAAATACACCAGAGGCAACCATTTCTTGGTAATTCACAGGCCTTCACCAGCACATCAATTACTGGGTGGGGCTGTAATATCGTCTCGTTCTCCGAGTAGAGTCATTGATGTTCATAATGAAGACTCTTAGATGATCAAGAATCGTTTGACCCTTTAGAATCCTTGTCTTCTCTTTTGCTCCCTTTCAAATTCTCAGCTCCTGTACCCCTGGAGGCTGGTCCTATGTGCTTGCTCCCAGCACCTTCCATACAGGAGGTGATCTACGTTTCACTGATTAAATGCAGGAGTGAACAGCTGAGACTGCTGCGGGATGGGAAGTGTATTGCGGTGCCCTTAAATGTGCTGTTGAATAACATGAGAAGCAGAGGTAAGACCTTAAAAGGCTTGTATGAGCTCACCATGGAGTGAGTTCAGCTCTTGAATCACTTCCCCAGAGGCCTTAAAAGGTAGGAAAAAGGGCTGCTTCACAGAGTGCATTCCAGTCCAAGCACAGCTTTGCCAAAGTTAGAGACACCAACTTGCAAGTCTGTGGCAGCCCTCGGTCCCGACGGTCTAGAAGGCCTCCTAGTTTCCTATGCACATGGCGTAACTGGACGGAACTGGTCCGTCCCATCATCCCCTGCTTCAGGAGAGGATGCAGAAATAGTCAGTGTTTATTTGAAATTCCCATCATCTTCTTCAAAACAGTCTAAATGTCGGCACCTGTAAGCACCCCTAAGCACGGGATGGAGACTTTCCTCAACTGAGCTCTTCATCAGAACCACAGACCACAGGAAATTCTCTGAGGAAAAGATCCTGCTCAAGGACGGTCCAACACTGGCTCCCGGGTGGACGCCAGGAGCAGGGCTGTTCACTAGCGGCAAAGGCCATGAAGCAGGAGTTCTCCATGGAACCCTGACTGGGAATTAGCAACCCAGAAGTAGACAAAAGGAAGTTAAAGATAGCAGTATGTAGCCACAACCAGAATTTAAGTAGCACAAGAGTGAAATCACAGGCTTGTAAAATTATAAAATGTCTTTATTTCAATGACATAGTAACACTTCCGTTTGCCTCAAGTTTTGTTGAGGTTTTTGGTCTTTTTTGCACTCAATTATACCTTGTAACAATAATACGAAGTCATGTGATCTCATAAAGTGTCAACAGCATTCATACTGTACATCCCCTTGTAATATTTTACAATGATTTTTATTTAACTTTACAATTATTTTTAAATGTTTCTTCATATAGAAAATATATATATTGTTTAGGAGGATCAAAACAACAAATTTTCACCAAGAATATACTGAAAATAACAAATGAAAATATTTATACCAAAATACCCAAAGTGATTCAACTATTAAAAATATCCTGTTAGACTCTACTCAGCAGTTTGCACAAGGGTCCTTTTGTGTTGCTCTACTGAATAATGATTAGACAAATACAAAGAGAACTAATTTTAAGGTTAAAAAAATAAATTTCAGAAATGATTCTCCCTGCCCAAACACTGCAGTAGGAAATGCAATTACAACATATATCTCTTCCAGAACAAAACAAGTCTTTGTATAAAATAACTTTGGTACATAATTGGCACAAACTCAAAATCTCCTACAAAATAAGTTCAGGTATCCTCAAGAACGAAATCGAAAAGTATTGGTCCAATATAAGATCCCTGTACGAGGTAAAGGCAAGTAAGCTATTTGCTATCCCTCATGTGATAAATTATTGTCCTAAGGTGCAAATCTCATGACTCAGTGACCTATACACTGCTTTGCTGTTTATGTCTTTTTAAATAAAATACCATACAGGTTATATTATACATATCAAAATCAAATATGAACGCACACAAATTATAATGTGGAAATCTCAGGATACTATTTGGTCCTTTCAGTAGATGCTGATGCATTTGGTCAAGAATATGCACATTCATATCAGCTTAAGGCAAAAGCTAAATGTTTGCATTTTGATTTTAAGCAGAAACAAAGCAGTATATATCGCTGTCTGATACTTCTGGGATGCTCCTCGTTAGAACTTACTCTGATAACAGAAGAGTTCTTCTCACTGGGGTGATCATTTTAATGATGAAATAGAAATCTACAGGTAACAGTCTATCTGGCTTGAAGGGGTAGATAACCTGGTGGCTGATTGTCATTCGGTGCATCTGTACCGGTCTAGAACACTCTCCGAGTCTCTCCCACTGACTTGCTGTGCGGTCCTGGCCCCTCCCCAGGACGCTGCCCCAACCTACGACATGGTGCAGTCCTCTTTGTTCCTGCCCTTCCAGGTCCCACCTGTCTGCTCTTCCTTGCACTCTGAATTAAAGTCCCCCACCTCTCTGCTGCTGCCAGGCCATCGTTCTCTAGATCAGTGCTGCCTGAAAACTCTCTGACTGTCTGACCTAGATTTTCTGACGTCACATGCCCTTCTGTGCTTTCTGTTTGAGAGGCATCATTAATGTTCTTCGCGAGACTTCCATCTTTGAGTGGGGTGCTGCTGGGCACCTCTATATTCTCTGGACCTGCAGGACCGCTGGGAGCACTGCCATCTTCCTCAGCCTCATCTTTTACAGCACCTTGGTCTAATTCTTTATTACTGGTGCCTGACAACTGAATCATATTATCTTCAAGATCCAGTGTGTCTCCACCAGCCTTAGTGTTTACAGCAGCATCGTCTTGGTCAAGTTTTCCATCCAATTCAACTCTAGGATTTTCTGGACCATCACTGTGTTCACTGCTCCCTGCTACACTGTTCTGTTTTGGGTTCTTCGTGACCTCGTTCTGGGCATCTCCAACCGGTTTATCATCAGTGTCTTTTTCCTGCTCTTCTTTCACTTCACTTAAACCTGGGCTCTGAAATGTTAACTCGTTTTGAACATCTTTGATCTCTACAGGTGCTGGTGATTTTTTCTTCTTGTTTTTCTTCTTCTTGTTCTTCGTCTTCTTCTGCGATGAATCCAGTGCCTCTCCCTGTTGGTCGTTCTCCTCGTTGGGGTCTTTCACATCCAGGGGTTCACTTTCAGCATCTTCCACCCTTGGGTCCGTCACCTCCTGGGGACTGCTTTCAGCTTCTGGAGGACGAGGGCTGGTTTGGACCTCTGGCTCAACTGGTTTCTCCTCCCTTAAGTTCCTTCCTTCATCCTCCTCCTCCTCCTTGTTCTCCCCGCCTGCCTCTGTGCTCTGAACTGGGGCCTCCCTGGGCTCAGAGACCTCCTGGTTGACAAGTTCTTTCTCTGCATCCTGCCCTGCGCTGGGGTCTGACCCCTCCAGGGTGTCTACCAGGCGTTTTTCATGGTGACTCCCTGGGTCATCAGTACCACTTAGAGGACTTGAGGCTGCAGTGGCCTCCTGCGCCCCCAGCCAGTGAGCCCTGCCTCTGGCTCAGCCTGTGTGGGGCTCCCACTCTGCTTGCTAGGGTCTGCACTGCTCTCCCTTTCAGCCTCAGATATCTGCGGAGGAGCAGACTCTTGACATGGGTTTGTGCTCATCTCTTTCAAGTTGGCCTTCAAATCTTCCTGTTTTCCTTTTTCCCGTTCTTTAGCGGATTCTTCCCTTTGGTTTTCGATATCCAAAGCATTGCCACTGCCCTGCCCCATCCCAGGATCTGGGATCTCACCAACTAGTTCACTGTTTATGATCTCACTTGACTCGACCTGCTGGGGGTCTGCAAGTAAGGAAGCAGTCTCTAGAACTCGGCTTTGCACCTCTTCCTCGCTCTCGGAATTGCCTAGTGCTCCCGGGGAGGGGGCTCCGCCCGCAGAGGCTCTCTGGTCCTCGGCACCGTCACCAGGATGTGACGCCTCTGTGTCCGCACAGCTCTCTCCCGGGTCCTCTTTGTGCTCTCTCTGCTCAGGGCTCTGCAAGACTGCTCTTTTCCCCTCACGCTCCACCATTCCACTTTTCACCTCCACTCCATTGGCTCTTCCTAAAAGACCATTGAGAAAATTGAAGGGACCCCATGATGTGGGTGACCATACAACACAAATTACAGCGTAAACACATGTTCCCTTTCCCAGCCAACCCCGCTCCTAGAGAGAGAGCCGTCAGAGAAGCAGGCAGACAGAAGCCTTCGCCAGTTCTGTGGGGCACAGCAGCCATCGCGTGAGCAAACGCTGGGTCAGTGGAGGCCACTGCCGCCACATCAGGGGCCAGAGGGGCTGCTGGTGCCATGTGGGGTGAACGGACTCTCAAAGGGAAACTGTTAACAGACAAGGAAGAGCTCCGGATCAGACAGCCCAGCCGTCCAAGACGAGGGCTTTCAGAATGACTCGAGGCTCGTGGTCCCTGTTCTCATTTCTGGATGCACAAGGGGGCCACACCTGCTCTTCCAGCTGTTGAACTGCACTGCACACCACCCAGCTCTAAGAGCAGCCTTCAGATCGTTTTAAAAGAAACATTCAGTTCACCTGAAGAAACTCAGCCTCGAGGTCCATCTCCTGGAAGCCACTTTGGAAACAGCTCGTGGAGGTAAAGAGAACTCCACCTCCGCCCCTAATCTCTGTCTTCCTGGGGAAGCAGGCTGTGCCTCCCACATCTCTGTTCCTTTCCTGGGGGGCGGGAGCCGATGCCTCCAATCAGGAGCCCACTTAGTCACACATAAACCATTCATCAATTAAAGACTTAGGAAAGAATGTGTCACTGCTTTGAAATGAAGGATTACACTCTGGGTTCCCAACACAAACAACAGCCCAGTGTAGGAGCTGCCACGTCACTGAAAGTCAGCTAGCTGACTTAGGACCAGCAGTCTCCAGGGAAAGTGGACGGACAAGCAGGATTTCATTTACAGTCACCTTTGCTTCACCCCTTAAAAATCTCTAGTATTGTGTCTGTTTTATAATGTACATTTTATATTAATTAAATATTACACATACAAATGAAAAATAAACGTTATGTATTTGGAAGTTCCCACAATTCTTTACTAACAGGGATATACGATCCAAAAATATGTGGATACACAAAATAGATGTTTCTAGTTCTTTACGTGTTTGTTGCACAGCAGTTATCAAGCATTCATAAAATGTGTAAGAGCGGCAGGATGAACCCTAGGTGCTCAGGTAGGAACGTAAAGGGGGGACAGACATTCACATGCTACTTTCTTCAGTAACTTCAACACAATGAAAAGAGCTGTGGTTCCTGAATAGCCATCAGATAACGAAGCACCTTCTGGAAAGGCAGGGCTGGGAAGCTGGGCCTACAGTTTTCTCTACCTCCATGGAGAACCTTCCAAATGGAAATGAAAGCCATGGCCCCTGACCTTGTCCCAGCCTCATTGTGAAAAGCTGAAACGTAATGATCACCAGTTGCAAGGGAGACCTTATTTGCCAGCTACAATTTCAGACTGTCCATCAAATGCTGACCGAAACCAGGTACAAACAGTAACTGGTGAACCTTTCCAGGTATCTGCAAATTGTATTACACATTCCTACTATCTATTGGGTTCCTCAGTGTATATTTTTTCAGAAGTGAAAACAGGACATACAAAGCAACATCACCTCTGACAAACGGGCAGACATACTCAGACTCTTGTTTATAAGGAAAGCCGTCCACACTGACCACACTCACACCCCAGGGCTCCCTGTCCACGTCCCCACCGCCCAGGGCTCCCTGTCCATCTATACTGTCCACAGGCACCTCAGGCTCTCCAAACACTTAACGGTGGACAGGACTTGCAGCACCGGCTTGCAGACATGGTCAGCCAATCACTGTACAGCCGCTGCTACGCTGCTCTTTTGACAATTCTGAACACAGTAAGTCACAACGCCATATTCGGCACACACCCGAGGAAAACCTGATAGAAACGTCAGCACTGTCACTGAATTCTGAGATTATTTTCCGTGTATTCACAGTCTCACTGGTAGCTTTGAGAAGCAAAAGAAACACATTCTTGAGCCTTTGGTGGCGAGCAACGAACAGAAGTAACGCCAGACAGCAGGCGTGGGCGGCAGCGCCGGGCGGTGGGGAGGGTCCCGTGAAGGGCAGGACACAGGGCATGCTGGGTGACGGTTAATCGATCAGGGTGGCCGTGTCAGCTCCACCAGCGCACGGAGGCGGACCAGTGCTGACCGGGGAGACGGCAGGGTCAGAGGGAAGCACGAACTTACCGAGGGCCCCATCCCCCGTCGCCTTGAGGGCACTCAGCTCTTCCTTCGTCATTTTCGTGGAACCTTGCGAGGCAATGCTGTTCAGCGTGTCTGGTGTCTCTCCGTTGGTAGCTATTTCTGAATTTAGTATGATTCCATGTTTCTGGGAACAAAAACAGGCTCATCGTAATACTCACTAAGTGATACATGGTTAAGCTTTATTTTATAAATAGAAATTGTAAGAAACCTCATTTTTCCCTAAGCAGAGGAAAATGCTACAGAAATAGAGAATTGCTAGGCTCCACTCCTGGAAATATTCTATCAACACACACAGGTCTGGGAAGTCTTCCTCCAAAGGCCCTTCTTTCTTACATGTTCCCATCCATGTCTTAATGGGCTGCTGACAAAACGGCATCCCTTTTTAACTGCAGGCGGCCAGAAAGTGGAACGTGAAGCACATCACGGTAAAAGGGTCTTGACCTCTAGAACCCCGGTTGTGTTCTTTAAAAGGAGGCACAGAGGGAAAGAAAGAAATATGTGCGTGTTCTGAAAAGAACAGTGAACCTTGGATAGAATGTCTGCTGTCTTCCAAAGAAATACAATTTGTGCTCACTTCGTAGCTTCCCTTGTGGCTCAGCTGGTAAAGGATCTGCCTGCAATGTGGGAGACCTGGGTTCCATCCCTGGGTTGGGAAGATCCCCTGGAGAAGGGAAAGGCTACCACTCCAGTATTCTGGCCTGGAGAATTCCACGGACTGTATAGTCCACAAGTCACAAAGAGTCAGACACTACTGCAAGCGTTTCACTTTCCCACTTTCTTTCACATAGCAAAGCACTTTAAACTCAGCCGCACTTCACAATGCCAGGATACCCACTTCACCCTGAACCACCCGCTCCCTCCTGCCCTCCGGCCATCTACAGCACTTTCTCTTCTGCTTTGGAGGAATTCCCCAACCCTCCATGTGCATGCACACCCTGGTGAGGAGGAGCTCTATGACTCTGAGCTCTGACCCTGCTGGCTTACTGTTCTGATCTTGACCTTTCATTGTAAGTCGCTGACGCTGATGTTTCTGCTGGCAACGCAGGAGCCAGTCCGTGGCCACAACCCCTAGACTCAATACTGCCTCCTATGGTGCCGAGAGTCCACCCAGAGCTCTGACCCCCTCTGCTGCCTGTTGGTTTATTTCACTCAGCATCCAGCCAGCAGCAGAAGACCCTAGACGTGGCCCAGACAGAACGCAGAACTTCCAACAGTCCATGAGATCTCCCAGTCTGACAAGTGACACCTACACACTGTTCAGCTAGAAAGGTCCTTACGGTCCAGCCTTGATATATGTATTTACATGGCACAAAGAGCTACTCTAACTTGGAGTAATGTCATGGAGAATTTACTAATGAGTTTGAGAAAAAATTTAGACAGCTTATCAAAAGAAATTCTTGGAAATCAGAATGGCTTTCAAGATCAGAAATGCTTGTAAACATTGACAGGCAGTGGGCATGCCCCCACAGGATGTACAGACTTCATTTGTCTCCCTGGAGTCAGTCAACCCACAATTTGATTTTACTAACAGAACAAAAATCAATGTCATAAAATCAATGAGCACCACTGTCCACACACACTCATTCCCGAGAATCCTGGAGCTGCTGCTGTTGCCTTTTTTCTTTAAACTGTACTTTGGCTTCATACCTTTAATTCCTCCTTCAGCACGACTATTTCTTCTCTAAGATCGCTCGTTCACTCCTTACGGAATCAAAGAACTCTTTCTGCCTCTCTAGCGCCTGAGTGTGTAGCGGAGCAGAGAGAGAGAAGACAGGCACAGGTGAGCAGAGGACCTCAGAAGCAGGACGAGGAAGAAGGCGTCTATGAATACTAAGGAAAACGCTGACATCGGCAGGACATTCAACAGACTGTGCTTAGAGACACAAACGCCGTGCAAGTGTGAAGCTTTTCATGTAGTTTACGCCAGCCAAGAAATGTCACTGTGCATGCTCCCTGAAGGACATCAGCATTTTGAAGGATGCCCTCCTTTTCACATCCTCTCCTGGCTCAGCACTTTCTGTGGTTTCACAGCATCGTCAGAGAAATAACAAGCAACGCACTCATTTCAGTGAGGGGTAAATGGAGACATGCTTAGGAGCCCCCAGTGAGAACTGTCTTATTTAATAGCAATTTGATTATTTTTGTGTTGATTCTGGGGTCTGTTGTCACAGATAAGCACAGGGTGGTCCTGAAACAAGCACAGCGCGCACACGGACATGCGCACAAAGTCCTCAGTAAGAAGCGGTGGGTCTGCCAGAGAGAAGGCAGGGCGCAGCTTCACGGCGCGAAAGCGCCGAGCTGTGCTCCAGCGTCTAGAGATGGTTGTCAGAGCTGAGGTGTGAGTCCCTGTGGTCTGGCATCACAGAGCACAGCCGCTCCTTAACTAAGTGGGCTCCTCTCTGCCTGCCCAGCACTGCTGAAAGGAGGCAGCTGGACTGCCTCTTTCCTTGGGGAGGGAGACCCGAGGTGGGGCTTCGAGGGGCACCACCCCTGCCGCTTGCAGCCCCCTCAGAGCCCTTTGAGAGGGGGCCGAGGCGACGCCGACAGGGCGCCCCGAGAGGTCTGAGCCCCGCGTGGGCCGCCAGCTGCACTTCCTCGCCCCTCTGCCCTCATGCATCTGGACGCTCACAGGCAGGCCGGAGGCCCTGTGTCGACAAAATGGGAATCTCCCCGGCTGGAAGTCAGCTCCCAATTTGGTGTTAACGTCCGTTTGGTGAGTTTGTGTAGTCTCTTCTATTCATTTCGTGTCATGTGGGGGTTACATGCAAAGTCAAACAAGCCTTTTTGGGAAACCAAAGAATCTGAGAGCGCTCAGTTTGCTGGGCAGACTGCCCATTTGCATAGATGCCAAAAGCTTGGGGGTCCTACCCCTATTTTTCTGTCTTTCCACTCTATTGTTTCCTGAAGATCAGAAATCTCCCTGATACAACTCGCCTGTTTCTGCTGTAGCTGTCGGATTTCCTGAAGAATAGGGACAGAAAGAAAGCAGACACAAGGTTAGACAGGGAGGCACTCTGCGGCGCAGACAGCCCCAGAGCCAGCACGCGCCCGGGGATCCCAGCGCCAGGCCTGCTTGCTGATCCTGAGTTTGTTCTCAGGATGCTCCCCAGGATCCAGTGCTGGAAGAAATCCCGGAGTGAAACCCTCACTGACAGGTGCGAAAGTTCTAATCAAGTTAAAAAGATTAAAAAAAAATCAAGCCTGTATTAATTTCCTATTGTCACTGCAACAAATAACCACGCATCCAGTGGCTTAGAACAACACAGATTTATTTTCTTACAGCCCTAGGGCTCGGAAGTTCAGAAGTCTTGCAGTGCCCCCAAGGTGTGGGCAGGCCTGGGGTCTTTTCTGGAGACCGGGGATGGGGCAGGGCAGGGACAGGATCTATTCCCCGCTTCCTTTCAGCGCCTAGGGGTGCCACAGTTTGGCTCGTGGCCCCTCCCTCACATGGCTCTGACCTCCAACCCCGTGGTCATGCCTCCGAATCTGCCTTAGACTCTGCCTCCCTCTTAGGAGGACTCTGAGCATCACACTGGGCCCACCTGGACAACACAGGATCGCCTCCCGTCACAACGTCCTCAGTCACATCTACAAAGTCCTCTTTGCTGTGAAACATGACTTACAGTTCCAGGGATTAGGACGTGGACATCTTAGGGGGCCATTATTCTCTGCCACACGTCCCCGAACAAACCCAAAACCACCAAAGAGAGAGACTCTGCTCTAATAAAAGCAGCTGCCTCCTTACACAGGCATAGAGAAGTCATCTGAAGTCAGTGTCCAAGAAAAAAAAGGAAGGAAAGAAAAGAAAAAAAGGAAAAGCTACTCACCTCAAGCATTTCTTCTCTCTGCTTCAGGGCCTCTTTCACTTCAGCAAACTGAAACTGGAGTATACTGTGGGCATGCTTTTCCCTTTCAAATTCCTATAAAAGAGGAGAGGAACATTCGAGTTGCAGTGGAATCCCATTTCTCTGTCCCTCTAGTCCACATTCTTATGACTGACCTCCACCTGTTACTATGTCAACAATTTTCAAGGCTTCTTAATGATAGGCGCCCATTTCTCTGGATTTTCTAGGAGACACCCCTATGATTTACTATAAAATTAACCTGAGGAGCTGATGCAACTGTCTCCTGATTTCTTTAAGGTAAGCAGTGCCCTGGAAGGGGTCCCTCTCCAGGGTGTCTGCTTAAGTCCACAGGGTTGTCTGGGCCGAAGACCTGGAGGAGGCACCATTGCAAAAGACTGACAATAAAATTTGTAAAAGGCTGATGATAAAAATAAAAATCAGTGCAGATGGTGACTGCAGCCAACAAATTAAAAGATGCTTGCTCCTTGGAAGAAAAGCTATGATAAACCTAGACAGCCTATTAAAAAGCAGAGGCATCACTTTGCCAACAAAGTCCCCAAAATCAAAGCTCTGGTTTCTCCAGCGGTCACATACGAATGTGAGAGGCGGACCGTAAAGAAAGCTGAGCGCCAAAGAATTGATGCTTTTGAATTATGGTGCTGGAGAAGACTCTTGAGGGTCTCTTGGCTGAAAGGAGATCAAACCCCTTGACTAAGGAGTCCCTTAGTCAATCCTAAAGGGAATAAACCCTTTATTCATTGGAAAAGACTGATGCTGAAGCTGAAGCTGAAGCTCCAATACTTTGGCCCCCTGATGCAAAGAACCAAAAACACTCTGATGGAAAAGACCCTGATGCTGAGAAAGACTGAAGGCGGGAGGAGAAGAGGGTGACAGAGGATGAGATGGTTGGACGGCATCACAGACGCAATGGACAGGAGTTTGAGCAAACTCGGGGCGACTGTGAAGGACAGGGAAGCCTGGAGTGCTGCAGTCCATGGGGTCACTAAAGAGTCTAACACATCTTATCGTTTGACTAAACAGCAACAGATAATAAAGTTATCCCTGATTTTGAAATATGCCAGTGAATACTCTTTGGGATAAAAAGGGGGTCAATGTGGTCTACTTTGGCAAGTTTAGTAGATAGCCAGCTCTGTACCCTAGAGAAAAATAGGGGCAAGGCGACATAAAGCACTTGCCAGCATGAAGCCTCTCCCCCAGCTCGACTCTCGCCTGTATGAAACGCACCCCCACCCCAGGCCCTGCGGCTCTTCCGCCTCCGCTCAGCCCGGTACAGCGGCACAGTCCCTGATGACCGTCTGGTGCCCAACCAGCTGCGTGTCCAACTCTCGCAGCCCCATGGAGCCGGAAGACTCCTCTGTCCATGGTGTTTCCCCGGAGTTCAGGGGCAGCAGGGGACACCTTCCCTAGATGTGTTGCCTGGCTCTTCTAGAAGGGACTGGACCTTAGCTCACTGTGGCATCCTGAGCGCACTCATTTTCTGCACTTCGGGGTGACTGGACCCTGCAAACCAGGGCCAGGACCTGCTGTCAGGCTTTGCTTGGCTTGTGATCCCCACTTTGGGGCAGTGTTGCAGGGTCACTCCACCTCTCTGGAACTAGATTTGGGGTCTCTGGGTCTACTTCCCGGCCTAAGTGAGGGCATGCTAGGAGAATTAGAATGTGTTAAGTACTCGTCCACCTGAGTGGGGTTCAGAATATGCTCTCCGTTCCTAAACTGCCAATCACTTTCAAAGGAGGCTTTCATGGCATCAGGTCTCACGAAAAGTCTCTCCTTCCTTTCAGCCTTTAGTTATCAAGGACTTCATAGACAAAATTCTTCTTCAGCTTCTAACTCAACCACAGCGGTGAAATAACGAGGCCTTGGAGTTGTTAACAGCACCTTGGGTTTAACTCCTGGAGTTAGAGGATATTTTTGTTGTTATTTTGTCGCTCAGTCAAGTCTGAAGCTTTTGCAACCCTATGGACTGTAGCCCACCAGTCTCCTCTGTCCACAGGATTTTCCAGGCACGAGTACTGGAGTGGGTTGCCATTTCCTTCTGCAGGGGATCCTCCCGGCCCAGGGATCGAACCCCTATCTCCTGCATTGGCAGGCAGGTTCTTTATAGCTGAGCCACTGGGGAAGCCCTTTAGAGGATATAACCAGTTAGAAAAAAAGATAATGACTCTCACAAATTAAAATTTCTATTTATCTCAGCAACTCTCAGGAACTGGTCAATACTCTAGGATTTGAGAAACCAACTAATTCTTTAAAATATGAAAACCAAGTATTTGTGTTCTCTGTCTCACAAAGAACAATTAAGTTTGGCCTTTACCAAGTCAACCTGTTGTCATTAATTTCCACACATGCTTATGCCTTTTGTTGATGTCATAAATTAACTCATTAACTCCAGTGCCTCTTAATGAAAGCCCAAATAAGATTCTCCTCTTTTTTGAGATTGATGAAGGTGTTTAATTCTTAAATGGAGTAACTGTGTTTTCTTTTCCAATCAGCAGAAAACGAGTGAATATAATTTCCTTAAAATCCTTGATACTTGCAACTATTTCTCTCTGGTGTTGCAATAACAAAATAAAAATCCAAAAATAAATATTAACAGGAAAATCTTGAAGCATCTAATTTTGCCTCATTCAAGCATTCTGGATCTTTTGGAGGCAGGATTTTCCACGGTTATGATTTTACCTTACAAGCAAAAAACACAAGTGTCCTCCTAGTAAAATTATCTCTAATTTACATATTTAAATTTTGCATATCAATGTATGAATACCTCAATACCTCAGCAAGGAGTATGGTATTCTTATTCTTAGATGTTTGAGCTTCCAGGGCAAGTAGAGAATGATTGTTTTTTAAAAAACTATATACACACAAATATATACATAAACATGTATATATACATATATAACATATATATAGATGCATTCCACATATCAAATATACATATGTACACACATATATCTTTTGATTCTTAAACATACCATATATATATATTCTCCAGTTCTTACGTATATCATATATATATTCTCCCATCCTTATATATATTAATACCATCAGTTCAGTTCAGTTCAGTCGCTCAGTCGTGTCCGACATGCATATATTCTACCATAATTACATATACCATATACATATGTGTGTATATACATATATTCTCCCATTCTTACATAGACCATTTACATATATGCTCTATCCTCACATATATCATTTATATATTCCACCATCCTTATATATACCAAATATATGACTCTATATTCTTGCTGTGGTTTAGTCACTAAGTCATGTCCGACTCTTTGCAACCCCATGGACTGTAGCCTTCCAGGCTCCTCTGTCCATGGGGTTTCCCAGGCAAGAATACTGGAGTGAGTTGCCATTCCCTTCTCCAGGGCATCTTCCTGATCCAGGGATCAAACTCCCATCTCCTGCACTGCAGACAGATTCTTTACCACTGAGCCACTCGGAAAGCCTTATATTTATGTGTGTGTGTATACATATGTATTGGAGAAGGGAAAGGCTACCCACTCTAGTATTCTGGCCTGGAGAATTCTAGGGACTGTATACAGTCCATGGGGTCGCAAAGAGTCGGACACGACCGAGTGACTTTCACTATACAGATACACGCACACACGTGTACATTCTCCCATCCTTGCATGTATCACTTATGTGTCTGCTCCGCACCCGCCTCGCACACCATCTACACACACACAGTCACTCTTCCCTGCACGGGGGGCACGCACTTTGCTCTTCTCCTCGTACTGCCGCCTGGACTCGGCCAGCTGCTCTTCCAGCTCCAGGAGCATGTCCTTTAGCGTGTCCACCTGGTACATGAAGTTCGTCTTCTCATTGTCCAGCTGAGCGTTGGAAACCATAGCCTTCTTATATTTCTCCTCAACTTCTGCTAGTGAGTCCTGCAGAAACCAGGTCAGGTTTTTGAAATTGTAGAAAGAAAACAAAAACACGGATCAGTTCAGCATTTTTAGCAACACCCCAAAAACTCAGCTCTAAATTTATTTCTTAGAGCAAATGAATCAGAAGAAGAAGAAATACAGCAAGTTTTGATTGCCCAGAAAGTCTTCCTTTTAATTTGCTCAAATTCTTGAGGCTTGGAAAATTAGTTATTAACTGTGTCTAGAGATGAAAGTAATTTACAGTCCTTAGGACAAGGGGGACCCCGGGTGGAAAGGGCGCTGGTCAGAGGCAGCAGAGTCCAGCTATGGGTTCTGAACTGGGCTGGGCTGTTCAACAGGCGCCTGACATGACCGCTCCAGACACATGATCAGCACCTGGGACAGCACCAGTGTGAGGGGGGAGGGGCGAGAGAGCCCCTGCCACCAGCTACCACTGTCCCCATGGCGACTGAGGAACCAGAAGAGGCTTCAGGGCAATTTCACATCTGCAACGCAGAGGAAAACTCAACAAGCTCTTCAGGCTCCCTGGGCAGGTCCTGGAAAGGCAAACGCCGTTTCTTTGAAACGACAATGAAGGAAAGAGCCTCCACCCTGGCAGAGCAGGCCACAGGGTATAGCAGGATGTGGGTCCCGGAACACAGACCAGGGGAAGGCGGCCCCAGGAGAACAGAGGGCAGCAAAGGACCCTGAGCTGCAGAAGGGCCGGCACCTCTGGGTGGGGCCTGTGATCTCTGGGCTGCTTCCCTGAGGAGCCCCACCAGGAGTTGAAAGCCAGAATCTTAATCCCTACCCTACAAAGAGGTCACAGGGCTTCCCAGGGGACACTAGTGGTAAAGAACCCGCCTGCAATGCAGGAGACATACTGAGATGTGGGTTCGATCCCTGAATCGGGACGATCCCCTGGAGGAGGACCTGGCAATTCACTCTAGTATTCTTGCCTGGAGAATCCGGTCGACAGAGGAGCCTGGCAGGCTACAGCCCACAGGGTCACAAAGAGTTGGACATAACTGAAGCGACTTAGTACACACACACACAAAGAGGTCACAAACAAGCAAGTGATCAGTCATGTGGTTCAGCCCCCCTGGGATACTGAACTCAGACTGTTTCGGGGGTACTTTCCTGGGCGTTGAAAAGGAAGGCACAGATTTACCCTCTCTCATTGCCTAGTGAAGTCAGAGAACAGCCCCTGACTCCCCACCTCACCCTCAGGGAGCCTGGCAGCTCAATTTCCTGTTGGCACAACACAGTAAATCCACCTTCTAAAAGTACCGGGTATTTCCTCAAATAAATTCAAGATGATACATATTTAGTCATTGCTTCCATTAGTAAAATGGCTCAGGATGCAAATAATTTGTGCGTTTCAAAAAGCACAGCAACCAAATTTTCTTACTGGGAGACATCAGGTGTTTTGAGAAGCAAACTAAGATGAAGCAGTGTTTGTTGTGTAAGGTCTGATATAAGTGGAGAAAACCCCCAGTCCTCCTCCAGGTGGGCTGGAAGTGTGTCACGGAGGGCACACTTCTGTGGGAAACGAGAAGGCGGTTTTAACTTGGGTGTGGTGGTGGGAGGACAGTGAGTAAACAACATGCACCAGGAAAACGAGTTAGTAGGCTTCTCTAGTGAGTTATGACTTTCAGGTCTTGGCGTAAAGGCTGCTTTGGGTGAACCAGGAGCGCACACCCCCAGGCTTCTCACATTCCTGCCGCTTGAGGTCTGCGGTCGGAGCCCCTTGGGAGCAGGCATGCAACCTGGAGGCTTTCTGGAGGGACTTTACAGTTAAGCTGGGTTAATTCCACAAGCCCACGCTTCTGTAAGCTGGTACCTTCATCTCTTTCAATCCCTGCATGTATTTGCCTTCTACATCCTGAATCTGGTCCTTTAACTCATTGAGTTCCTGGGGGAAATGGCAAAAAAGGCAAATGATGTCAAAGAGGAAAAAACAAAAACGAACAGAGACCACAAGGAGGAGAGGCAGCTCCCTTGTTCAGGTAGTCTTAGCAGCAACCTTCTCTTCATCTTTCTAAGTATTAAAAGAAAAATAAGATGACTTTCAATACTACAACGATGAAGATTTCAGTGTGCCTCATATAATGTTATGCAGCTTTACCAGACGTAGATGTCTTCATATATTTTGACACAACTTTATAAAACAGGCAAATGAGCTTCTGAGAATGGAACACGTTAATTTGCTCACATTTAGCAGTTCATTCAAGCTCTTTTGAGATCTACTCTGTGCTACATACAGAGCAAGATTCTGAAGATGGAAACCAGCAAAGCCTTGCCCTAGTCCTTACGGAGCGCCAGGTCTCTGCCTTCCTGCTGCGTCCACCCCCACATTCCTGGGGGCTGGTGTCCGGGATGAGCTGGTATCTCAGTAAACCCTTGTGCATCAAGGGGATGAGGCTCAGAGCCAAGCACAGGGACAGAATGTGGCTGCAGTGAAA
>SJYC01095612.1:0-12239 GCA_006408675.1 Madoqua kirkii
CGGAAACTGTTCTAGAAAGCAGGGGAGCTGGAAGGGGTCTGCAGGGAAGCTGGTCCCCCGCTGGCCCCGATGCTCTGGGCTCCCTGGCAAACGACACCCCGCAGTTCAGACAGCAGCGGGGGTGGCTGGCTCTCTCGCAGCCAGCTTTCGTTACTAGAAAGCGTGTCCATAAATGAGGCCAGACCTGACCTGGAAGCACCTCGCTGGCCTTGGCTCTGCCTCCAGTGGACACGAGGTCTGGTGACTCAGCCTCCTGTTGGCCCGGCCGCCTATCCAGACGGGGCATCCCCAGCTGCTTTGACAAGCAGAGGCCATTTCTCTGTCACACGCTCAGTGTTGAGATGTAACAGAAAACAGTGTACACAATCCAGTGGGAGGAGGAAAAAAATCGCTAAAATGCTGTGCCAGGGTCAACTGGAAGCCAGTTACAGTGGGGGAGGGAGGGCGTGTTTCAGGCGTGGGTGCTCCAAGGGCAGGGTGGGACCCCTGGGAGTGGTGAGGACTCTGTGACCAGCACCTTCCAGTGCTGAGGACGGACTGTCTGCGCCTGCCCTGTGTGCAGATGGGCTTAGTGCCTCTGGGCAGCGTGGGACGGGCTCCCGCCAAGCTGTACCCAGGGAGCTGATGAATCCCAGTGCAGGTGAGCGCCACTGGGGCAGGGAAGTCGGGGCGGCTCCCTGCAGGACACCAGAACTGGGCTGGACCCTGCTGCTACTGGCACATGGAGCTTAGAGGAGCCAGGGAAGACCTAACCGAGAAGAAAGAGCTGGGTGTTTACAAACTCGATCTTGTTTTACTTCAAGACTGCTTTCCACAAATGGTTTCTCTGGCTCACGTGTTAAGCAGAGAACCTTACCTTGATCTCCCGGATGGAAGCCTCGGTGTCAATGGAGATGGAGGTGTCCCCACTGCCCCTCCGAGAGGAAGTCCCGCCCAGAGAGGCCAGCGTGGCTGCAGACAGGCCGGGCAGGCTGCGAGACCCCTGCAACGTGGCAAAGAGCAAGTGGGATTTCAGCCAAAACCAGAACAGCTTCTCAGTCTACCAGGATGGCTCCTGTACTTGGAGTCAGTCTCCAAATCGGAAAACCTTTGCTGAGTTTATAGCGAGCCACAAAGAGAGGGGCCTCATCTCAAGGGGCCTCATGAATGCTGGAGGTTTGTCTGGATTAACTGTGAGCTCCACGCCTGGGTCCACCATTGAATTCCTTCACTGTTTGCAAGATTTAAACACACACTGGGAAGGGACCCCCAAAGGTGGTGATGCTGGCTGGGAGTCACTCACTAGTCCGCTTCCCTCCATGGTGAAATTCTTTACTCAAGATCAAGCAAATCATTTCCTGGTCTGTTTCACGCATAAATGGGGGCCCTCTGGTTTCTACATGACATCATAGAAAGCTCTACAGAAATTCTCTACCTTTTCATTGAAGTCTCTTTCTGGTCTCTCTTCAACCTGGAGGAGAAAATGGACACATGTTAAATGTGGAAACACACTGAATGGAGAACCTGGATTTAGGGGGAAAGAGAATGAGAAGATAAAGCACTGGCTTCTTTTGTGATTCAAACGCCAGGTGCCATGAGACTTGCGGACACCCTTGGTGCCACACGGGTGGGCTGTGGGCAGCTCACAGCGCCTGGTTGAGGTCCGCTGTGTGGTGTTTCAACTTTCAGTTTCCACAGGAAGGTGATTTGTGAATGATCTGAATCGGAACAGGTTGATTTGACAGGCTTTTCTACACTGCGTGCGGAACCGAGTGTAGACTGGATGGCACCAGCCTCGTGCACCCACCACAGTAACTGTGATCAGAATGTGAGGCTCTAACCAAGGCTCCAGGGGCTGGAAGACGCAACCATGCAGGGTTTTACTTTTGGCTATCACTAACCTTGAACTCCGGGAGTTGGTGATGGACAGGGAGGCCTGGCGTGCCGTGGTTCATGGGGTCGCAGAGAGTCGGACACGACTGAGCGACTGAACTGAACTGAACCTTGGCCTCCAAGCAAGAGAAAGCAGTGGAGACAATGGTTGTAATTTTTCCACTGCTCATGAGTAACTGAGTCATGTCCTACTCTTTGCAACTCTATGGACTATAGTCTACCAGGCTCCTCTGTCCTTGGAATTTTCCAGGCAAGAACACTGGAGTGCTTTGCTATTTCCTCCTCTAGGGGACCTTCTCAGCCTAGGGATTGAACCCACATCTCCTGTGTCTCCTGTGCTGGTAGGCAGGTTCTTTACCAGGGAGCCGCTGGGAAGCCCCTACTCTGGAGCACAGGGAACTAAACTGCATTCAATGTTTTTGGAAAAGAACGTGAAAAAGAATATATATATAATGCATATATAAAACAATCACTTTTCTGTACAGCGGAAATTAACACAACAATCTAAATCAACTATGCTTCAATAAAATTGTTTTAAAAGTAAGAACACAAGCTTATAGTCACCAAAAGGGAAATGTGGTGGGTGGGAACGAATTCGGAGGTTGGGATCAACACACACACACACTACTACATTCAAAGTGGATAACAAGTATCTCCTGTATAGCACAGGGATCTATACTCAGCACCGTATAATGACAAGGGAAAATAATCCGAAAAAAACATCTATACACATATAACTGAATCACTTTGTTGATCAGCAGAAATTAACACAACAATGTAAAACAACTGTACATCAATTAAAGAAAGAAAAGTGGTGTATGATTCTTTCCAGTAGTCATGTACGGGTGTGAGACTTGGGCCACAGGGAGGCTGAGCACTGAAGAATTGATGCTTTCGAACCGTGGTGTTGAAGAAAACCCTTGAGAGTATCTTGGACTGCAAGGAGATCCGACCAGTCCAACCTAAAGGAAATCAACCCTGATAGAAATTAACACAACAATGTAAAACAACTGTACATCAATTAAAGAAAGAAAAGTGGTGTATGATTCTTTCCAGTAGTCATGTACGGGTGTGAGACTTGGGCCACAGGGAGGCTGAGCACTGAAGAATTGATGCTTTCGAACCGTGGTGTTGAAGAAAACCCTTGAGAGTATCTTGGACTGCAAGGAGATCCGACCAGTCCAACCTAAAGGAAAGCAACCCTGAATCTTCACTGGAAGGACTGACGCTGAAGCTGAAGCTCCAGTACTTTGGCCACCTGATATAAAGAGCCAATTCATTAGAAAAGACCCTGATGCTGGGAAAGACTGAAGGCAGGAGGAGAAGGGGGTGACAGAGGATGAGATGGCTGGATGGCATCACCGACTCAATGGACATGAGAGTGAGCGAGCTCCAGGAAATGGTGAAGGAGGGAGGCTTGGGGGGCTGCAGTCCACGGGGTCACAAGCGACTGAACTAGCGAGCTGCCACTGCAGCCCCTCGAGCGGCCACCAGGTGGCAGCCTGTGCCGCGCGGAAGAGGACGTGCCCAGGGAGCCGTGGTGGGGCAGGGCACCTCTGACCGCCCCCAAAAAAGGAACAGTGAGTTTAAGGTGACATAACGCACAGCACTTTATCTTTGAAAGGAATATACAAAGAAACAGGGTAGATGGAGGAGGACTTTCAAATTCCGTCGTGGCTGCTGCACAAAGTGACCCAGAGGACGTTGTGGGCAAAACACACCCCAACATGCCGCAGCCATGGCCGCACGGGACGTCACCTCCTCGTCCTGGACAGGGTGGCGGCACCACGGATCCTGCAGCCTATTAACTTTCTCATTCTCATTTACTGAGCAATACTAAACATCTTAGGTGGATGGGAAAACGTCATAGGAACGGGCTTTTGAAATATGCACGTCACAATACAGTGCATACAAGGGCATCTTTTAAAATCTGTGGGAGAGAAGAAACACATGTACACCAAGGAAGGAAAGGGGGGTGGGAAGAACCGGGACACTGAGACTGACATGTATGCACTCACGCACACCGCTAGGTCCCACCACTTCACAGGAAATAGCGGGGGAAGCAATGGAAACAGTGAAAGACTTTATTTTTGGGGTTTCAAAATCCCTGCGGATGGTGACCGCAGCCATGAAATTAAAAGACGCTTGCTCCTTGGAAGGAAAGTTATGACCAACCTAGATAGCATATTAAAAAGCAGACACATTATTTTGCCAACAAAGGTCTGTTTAGCCAAGGCTATGGTTTTTCCAGGGGTTATGTATGGATGTGACCGTTGGACTGTGAAGAAAGCTGAGTGCCGAAGAACTGATGCTTTTGAACTGTGGTGTTGGAGAAGACTCTTGAGAGTCCCTTGGACTGCAAGGAGATCCAGTCAGTCCATTCTGAAGGAGATCAACCCTGGGATCTCTTTGGAAGGAATGATGCTGAAGCTGAAACTCCAATCCTCTGGCCACCTCATGCAAAGTGCTGGCTCACTGGAAAAGACCCTGGTGCTGGGAAAGACTGAAAGCAGGAGAAGAGGAAGACAGAAGATGAGATGGCTGGATGGCATCACTGATTCGATGGACATAGGTTTGGGTAGACTCCAGGAGTTGGTGATGAACAGGGAGGCCTGGCGTACTGCGGTTCATGGGGTCACAAAGAGCGGGACACGACTGAGCGACGGAACTGAACAGAACACTACTCTGTATAAAACAGAGAACTGATGAGAACCTATTGCAAAGAAGAGAGAACTCTTCTCAGTGCTGTGACCTAAATAGGAAGGAAATCCACCTCCCAAAAAGGAGCTATAGTCATAGCTGATTCACTGTGCTGTACAGCAGAAACTCATACAACATTGTAAAGCAACAGCATTGCAATAACAATTAAAAAAACTCTTTGGGAGATAATCACTTCGGAAAAATTTCTTTAACATTTTAAATTATGTCAACTCTCCCTTCCCTGGCGGCCCAGACAGTAAAGAGCCTGCCTGTAACGCAGGAGACCTGGCTTCCATCCCTGAGTTGGGAAGATCCCCTGGAGAAGGGAATGTCTACCCACTCCAGTATTCTTGCCTGGAGAGTCCCACAGGCAGAGGAGCCCAGCAAGCTACAGTCCATAGGGTCTCAAAGAGCTGGACATGACTGAGCGACTAAGGCTTTCACTTTTTCCTTTCAAAAACAAAAGCTTAAAGTAGCACATTAAATATTTTATTAATTCCAACCTTCTAAAACAGTGTCTAAGTGAGCTTACTATGTAGGCTCACTTGAGTACCGTGTCTGGTGAGGTTTTAAATTCCAGGTTTGGCATATCGCCACCTGACTTGCCCACCTTCCTGGAGACAGAGCCCAGTACGTGGGCGCAGGGCGACCCGAGCCAACGGTTTGGGGACAAAGGAACTTCTCCTCGTGTCCAGCCCCCAGGCAGGGAACGGAACCACAGACAGAAGCAGGTCACCACAGGTTCCCTCTCGAGAAACCAGCGGACAGCAGTGAACACCGCTCAGAAAACAGCCCGCAAACTTAGACAGCCGTGGAGCCTCCCAGTAGCCTGGAGGCTTCCGGCTTTCCGTCCAGTAATATCGACCTCATCGGATGACTCGTCCCGCAACTATTGCATTCACAACTCAAGACCTGTTTTTTCCACCCGGTCCCTGCCCTCACCTCTTTACAAGACTTGACCATGAGTCACTACGGCCTTTTGTTTTCCCGGCTCATACAAGGCCGAGGTTCCCGTTCACCGCTCACGCTTCTCCATGAGCACAGCGGCCCGTGAAGTGGGGCTCCACGCAGGACACCTCAAGGGTGCTTCAGAGCCCTGGCAGCTCTGCTGGGTCCGCGTGGGGCCCTGAGGCGTGGGGGGCACGGCTGCACTGGCCCCTCCAGGCCTGGCTCACCCAGCCTCCTGAGCCCAGCTCTCCAGAAGCACCCTCCTGCCCCACCACCTCGGAGCCTGTGCCCTGAGTCCTATGCTGCACCTCGCCCGCCTGCTGAGGTCTGCCTCCCTGGCCTGTGCGTCCCTGCCGGGGACAGGTGTTTGTCTCCCCCCGGCCAGCCCTGTGCCTGGAACATTCGATAAACAGCGGCTGAATGAAGAGACCCCAGCTTCCTCAAGAGGAAGAGTCTGGGCTCGTTGGAGAAGGAAACACAGCTCGCCCACAGAACGTGACAGTGAGCGTGAGGTGCAGAAGCGGGTGCCCTCCTGAGACGGGGCGGGGGTCCTCTCTGCTCTCCCTGAGCCTGGAGGGCCGGCAGGTGGGGCACCCTTGGGATGCGGACGCATCTCTGATTTCTCGAAGTGGGACAGGCCGTCCCCTCCCTCACTCTGGTTACTTTTGCTTTCGGGTGGCGCTCCCCTTGCCCACCCCCCAGGGCACCAGCCTGCCACCCCTGCATGGCTCCTGCGTCCGTCCTGTCCCCTGCCCTGGATCATGCCACCCTCCTGGGACCACATGCCTGCTGGATCACAGCTGGGGACATTCCCCATGAGCCATGGTGGACAGCACTCCCACCCCTGGAAAATTCACCCCGGGGGAAACAGGTTATCAACTCAAACCTCTTCTTGTTTTTATGTTTCAAGGGTATCAATCGCCCATCTTTCCAGGTGGAGCTCAGCATGTACGCCTGACCAGGTGTCCCCAGCCAGGAATGAGAGCTGTGAACTGTAGCCTGGGTTCTTGGAATCCCTCCTCCCTTCCTGCCCTGTGTCCCTCTGAGAGGCCAGGTGGGGACGGTCGGTCACCCCTAGGGTCGGCTCCCTGGGGCCCCGCCTGTCCCCGCGGCTCCTCCCTGCCAGGCAGGAGGGCCAGAGGACTCTGAGCACAAGGTTCCTGGCCTCCTTCCAATCAGCGCGGCCAAGCACACCCACTTACACTCTGCCAGTCCGCAAGCCCAAAATACAAACACTCACCCCTTTCCAGTGATGGGGCAGCCCAGAACTCGGAAAATAGAAACGAACCGGTTCCAAGGAAGAGACTGAGCTCTGGAAACACAGAGCCAAGGGCTAGCTCAGCTGCATCCTCTGGACTCTCTGCAGAGGCCAAGGGTGCTGCCCATGTTCTGGCCTTCCCATGGCCAGGAGCCACCGTGCCCACATGCCCTGGGGAACTGCCCCGCACAGCCAGTATCTCTGCTGCCTGAGGGCCTCACAGAGGCGTCCTCCACTCTGAGGTCCCCCCGCATCGTGAGGGCCAGATGCTGGCCTCTGCTCACTGACTGTGCCAGCCTGAGTCAGTGACCTTTATAAGGGGCAGATGACCTAGGCGAGAGTGGAGACTGGCCTGATGACCTGTGTGCAGTAAACTCAAGGTTCAGCTCAGTCAAGTCCCTGGGAGACTTGCAAACCCAGGGCTCTCAAGGGACCAAGAGGCGGTGGGGCAGGCGTGGCCAGGCCCCCTAGTCACAAAGAGACGCCCGCCTCTCGTCATCAGGCCCCAGGGGCACGGCCAGGTGAACGCTCACGTCTCTTGGGTCCACTAAACCCATAATTCTCAGGTTTAGGAGGCAGATGACAGAAGAACTTGTATCTGGTTTCTGTCTCTTGGGGCTTCCTCGATAGCTCAGTTGGTAAAGAATCCGTTTTCGGGTGGCGCTCCCCTTGCCCACCCCCCAGGGCACCAGCCTGCCACCCCTGCATGGCTCCTGCGTCCGTCCTGTCCCCTGCCCTGGATCATGCCACCCTCCTGGGACCACATGCCTGCTGGATCACAGCTGGGGACAGTCCCCATGAGCCATGGTGGACAGCACTCCCACCCCTGGAAAATTCACCCCGGGGGAAACAGGTTATCAACTCAAACCTCTTCTTGTTTTTATGTTTCAAGGGTATCAATCGCCCATCTTTCCAGGTGGAGCTCAGGCATGTACGCCTGACCAGGTGTCCCCAGCCAGGAATGAGAGCTGTGAACTGTAGCCTGGGTTCTTGGAATCCCTCCTCCCTTCCTGCCCTGTGTCCCTCTGAGAGGCCAGGTGGGGACGGTCGGTCACCCCTAGGGTCGGCTCCCTGGGGCCCTGCCTGTCCCCGCGGCTCCTCCCTGCCAGGCAGGAGGGCCAGAGGACTCTGAGCACAAGGTTCCTGGCCTCCTTCCAATCAGCGCGGCCAAGCACACCCACTTACACTCTGCCAGTCCGCAAGCCCAAAATACAAACACTCACCCCTTTCCAGTGATGGGGCAGCCCAGAACTCGGAAAATAGAAACGAACCGGTTCCAAGGAAGAGACTGAGCTCTGGAAACACAGAGCCAAGGGCTAGCTCAGCTGCATCCTCTGGACTCTCTGCAGAGGCCAAGGGTGCTGCCCATGTTCTGGCCTTCCCATGGCCAGGAGCCACCGTGCCCACATGCCCTGGGGAACTGCCCCGCACAGCCAGTATCTCTGCTGCCTGAGGGCCTCACAGAGGCGTCCTCCACTCTGAGGTCCCCCCGCATCGTGAGGGCCAGATGCTGGCCTCTGCTCACTGACTGTGCCAGCCTGAGTCAGTGACCTTTATAAGGGGCAGATGACCTAGGCGAGAGTGGAGACTGGCCTGATGACCTGTGTGCAGTAAACTCAAGGTTCAGCTCAGTCAAGTCCCTGGGAGACTTGCAAACCCAGGGCTCTCAAGGGACCAAGAGGCGGTGGGGCAGGCGTGGCCAGGCCCCCTAGTCACAAAGAGACGCCCGCCTCTCGTCATCAGGCCCCAGGGGCACGGCCAGGTGAACGCTCACGTCTCTTGGGTCCACTAAACCCATAATTCTCAGGTTTAGGAGGCAGATGACAGAAGAACTTGTATCTGGTTTCTGTCTCTTGGGGCTTCCTCGATAGCTCAGTTGGTAAAGAATCCGCCTGCAGTGCAGGAGACCTGGGTTCAATCCCTGGGTTGGGAAGATTCCCTGGAGAAGGGAAAGGCTACGCACTCCAGTGTTCTGGCCTGGAGAATTCCATGGACTGTGTAGTCCACGGGGTGGCAAAGAGTCGGGCACGACTGAGCGGCTTTCCCTGCTGGTCTCAGGTCTGGGGAGCGTGACTGAGCTGCCACTCTGTGCTTCATCCTGAAGCCCGAATAAACCCGAGTGGTCAGACCAGCACCGCTCACAGCCGCCTGCCCCACCGCGCCGTGCCGGGCAGGGCAGAACTCAGCCTCTTCTGACAACCAGGAGCTTCCACTTTCCCCAAAAGGTGAGCACAGGGAGTATTACACCCGACAATGAGTGTCTCCACATTCGAGTCCCTGTGCAAAATGTGACTCCCGCCAGGTCGAAGGTTTCCGGACTGTGTGGGTCTGAAGCGCGCGACCGCGGGCCCGAAGGTGGAGCGGGCCGGCCCTCGCAGGCGCGGGCTGTTGCCCGTGGAGTCCTGAGCTCACAACGCTGCCCTTCGCTCCCGTCTGTCACATCAGGAGAAGAGGCTCTTCAGGTCTGACCACTGTACTCACGTGCCCCTGGGCAGCTCAGTCTTCCTGTCCCAGCCTGATGGGTCCCGGGTGCAGCAGTAAGCAGGGGGCTTTGTGGGGTGTCCATCACCCCACGTTCCCTCTGCCCCACCTCAGCACGGTCAGGACATGGCCTCTATTCCCCTCCCTGCTGGGGGGATGAGGGGCTCACAGGACTGTGAGGACGGTGGGGGTGTCTCACAGAGGGGGCGGCCTCAACGCTTGGGGGACAGGGGGCTCATAGAGGGGGCAGCCTTCATCTCCACAGAGAAACAGGCTCTTCTGTTCTGACACTCAGGTTCCTTATCTGCCTTCTGCTTCTGCACCCTAGATATGCAAATGGCGGAGCGAACATGCCTATCAGGAAAGAACCCGTACAGCCCAGTGAGGGACGGCTCTGGCCTTGGCCTTGGCAGGCAGAGCCGGGCAGGCGTGGGGGTAAGGAGGTCCCCGACTCAGCAACATACGCTCTGCCTGCAAAAGCGATCCCTTGGCCTGCTCCCCTAAGAGCTACAGATAAGCTGCACGGGGTAACGCCCACAGGTACAGCTGGGCAAGGAGGTGACTCGCCCCCACATCTCTTCTTGATGACCAGGAAGACTCCCTAAACTTTAGACAGGTAAACAGCAGGGTTGTATGAGCGTTAAGAGCCTCAGTCAAACTCCTCTAGGATGCAGGGGTGAGGAAAGAGGGCAGCTTTGCCAGTCTGCGCCTCTTCTCCCCAGGGTCTGTCGGGAGGGGCCCTGGCCCCTGCCCACTGAACGCCCCTGCCCACTGAATGCCCCTCCCCTGGTCACTGGCTCAGCCCCCACCCTACATGTCCTTCACACACAACTGGCCTGCCGATCGCTTGTGGTCAACAGAACAACGCAGTTGCCTCCTACAAACCATCAGAGGCGGTGACCTGTCTGACATTCCCAAGACCGGGGGAAACACACACAACAACGAGGCTTCAGGGACGGGGGACTAGACGGCAGGGCCGCTGTTCTCTGATGGGGCCCTGGGCTCGTCTCGCGCAGACTGACGTCTGCCAGGGCAGCTCTGAGGTCGGTTTCCCAGGCTCTGAACAGAGGACCCAGGGTGTCGAGGGTGATGGAGCAGGGCCGGGGGCGTGGCGCTCACGCTACCCTAAAAACTGTCAGGTCCAAGAATGGACAACGTTCCAAACAGAGGTTAAAGGTGAATCCTCCAATCTAAAAAAGTGGTACAAACAAACTTATGTACAAAGCAGAAACAGACTCATAGAGGTGGAATACAAACCTCTGGCTACTGGCAGGGAAAGCTGGGCAGAGGGATAAACTGTGAGTTTGGGACTGACATATACATGCTACTACCTATAAAACGGATAACTAATAAGGACCTCCTGAGTAGCACAGGGAACTCCACTCAACACTGTGTAATGACCTGTATGGGAAAAAAAATCTAACAAGGAATAGAGATATGTACATGCATAACTGATTCACTTTGCTGTACAGCAGAAACTGACAACACATTGTTAAAAAATCAACTATAATAAAAGTTTAAAAAAAGTTAACTGGGACAAATACAAAAAAATAAAAAAGTAAACCCTTCCCATTTTTAAATCATAAAAAATAACACATTCATGCATACGGCTGCCTTTCTTCCCCACCACACAAAGCTCCCCCTTCCCAGGAAGGCCCGTCAGAGGCTTCCGAGATGGTCCTTCAGAAGCCTGAGCAGGGCAATTCCGATCTCACTGAACCGTCCTGTTCTAAATTTGGAAGCGTCTTCCCCAATCCCGTGTTTTAAACTGAGACCTGGGCTAAATCATGGAACGCCTTCCGGCTTGCTCACAGGTTCCGGCGTCTGGAGGCTGGTGTGGGGAGGGGTCTTCTTGGGGGTCAGAGGATGAGGGTCTGAGAGTGGGAGGCAGGGAAGGAAGGGATGGGACAGGGGCCAGAGAGAAGACCCACTCACCACTGGGCTGGCCCGCGCAGAGCTGGCTCTGGAGGAGGCACGGGAGCTGGACTGGAAGTGGCCGCTGAGCTCCGAAGCCTGCCCACCCAGCTGGCCGCGGGACGCAGAGACAGAAGCAGAGGAACAGGTCAGCGAGGAGGAGGGGGCCACACGACAGACGCCCCGGTTAGCGGCGAGGGCAGCCACGTGCAGCTCAGCGAGGAAGGAGAGGTTAGTGCGGCCAGCGGCGGCCCCCTGCAAGAAGGCAGTGTTGTCCCAGCTCCCGACCCGCGGCCACTCAGGACACACAACTTAATCACCCTATCGAGGAACATGGGGTTCCCGCTCGGTCGGGTGCGGGTCACACCCAGCACCTGCTCGGCCAGGGGCTGGGGGGACGCCCAGTTTCCACGCAGAGAACCCTGGATGACACGGAAGAGGCTGGTGGGGGCCCGGGGCTGTGGGCTGCCTCCCGGCATGGGAACAGGAAAGCGGGGGACAGGGGCCTGGCTTCAGGGCAACGGAGAAGTCTGCTTCTCTACTATCTCTGCAAGTAGATACAAAACAAGACCCAGGGCCGACACTAGCTCAGCCGTGGCTCGTTCAAGTGCTACGGCACCTTCTGTCTGGTCGCCTGTGTGTGTCTGTGTTGCTGCCGTTTAGGTGTTCAGTCGTGTCCAGTTCCTTGGAACCCCATGAACTGTAGCCCAAGCTCCTCTGTTCGTGGGATTTTCCAGGCAAGAAGACCGGAGTGGGTTGCCATTTCCTTCTCCAGCGGATCTTCCTGGCCCAGGGATGGAACTTGAGTCTCCTGTGCTTCCTGCATTGCAGGCGAATTCTTAACCATTGAGACACCAGGGAAGCCTGTATCCATTAACACGGATCCATCCTCCCTAAACTTTCTTCTGGTACAGGAAAACACCAGGAAACTCGTTTACCCAGAGGCTCTGCCCTCTTAACTTTGATCTGTATTCACATTTGTTCCAGCCCTACAACAAGGTCTTACCTGCCTCTTAAACAAGGCAGGGTAGGGGGTGGGTGGGAGGGGAGGCAGGATTTGAATACC
>SJYC01095614.1:0-23940 GCA_006408675.1 Madoqua kirkii
TAAGCAGGACTGGGTGGGGTCTGGGGAGAGGCCAAGGGGGCGGCAGAAGTGCCAGGGTGGGGGGAAACACGCACCAGATTACTCCCCGCCGGCCGGGCAGCACCGTACAGGTAGGAGGGCTGGAGGACGAAAGCAAATGGCAGGTTTTTAAACTCTTGAAAAAACAGCAACAGAAAATAGTGGCAAGGTCGTCACGATGTTTCCGTGGTCATCGCAGCCAAGCAGCTGCACCACCATCAGAAGGAAGAGAGTCCCAGGAGGCACCCTGTTTTCAGTAAATCTGACAGAGGGAAATCCACATTTACAAGGAAAATAAATGAGAGGATTTCTGGCTTTAAAAATAGCAAACTTCCCCCAGGACCTTTGAAACGATGGCTGTTTTCTCGTCACTTTTTTTCAGGCATTCCTAGAAGAAAGGGTGGGGAAGGAGACGGAACGGTGACAAGGTCAACAGCACCCACAAGAGCCCCAACCCCACAACCCAAAGCCCCAGGGAAGAAAGCACGTGGGGCGTGTGATACACAGACGTCCCAGAGGAGGAGCGCTGTGGCGGGAGGTTTGTGTTGGAGGATCCGAGTGACGGGCTCCAAGATATAAAAAAGAGCTGTGAAGCTCTCCGCTGCTCTGGTTGGGGGGCACGTCCTTGTCACAGGGGAGCCCACACCCGCAGCAGAGACAAAGTCCGCGGGGGGCCCTGGGACACACAGGTGGTGTGCTGGTGTGGCCTGAGCCTCGGCTCTGAAGAGCATGCTGACCCCTTTGCAGGCAGAGAGGACCAGGAGAGCCCGAGGCTCGGGGCCATTGGTGGGTCAGGGGGTGTGCAGGACCAGGGAGGAATCACTCAGGGGACATGGTGAGGCGAGGACAGGGCAGCTCAACCTCCATGACGTGATCCATTCCTGGGGCCCTGACTCCGACTTCCTCCCAGAGCAACGGCCTCCTGTACCTGGGGCTGAAAACGCCAAGCACCTCAGCCAGCCTTGTACAAACAGGAAACACAGCCGGGAGCCAGCCAGAGAAATAGGCTGCTCTCCCCACTATCTGGGACAGAGGAGTCTGATGATGTACAGAACCTTCTAAATTGTTTCCTGGACACATTTACAAGAGAAAAATGTTTTTTGTTTTTTTTTTTTAAAAAAAAAAAAAAAAGGAAACCCTAAATGGGGAACAATTGCTGGAAAAGGAGGAGAGACCCAAGAGACCAATTTTTTGGACTCGAGATCTTGAAAATATACATTCAGTAGATCCTCCTTTTCCCTAAGCTTCTTAAAATAAAAGAAATGTAAGGTCTTAAATTATTTTTGATAATGTTTTAAATGGTTTGAGAAAAGTCTTCAGCAGTTAGGCCAGTGGAAACACACTTCTAAGCTTGGCTCCTTGGACGTCACATGGAAGAGGTTGAAGCGTCCCTGTCCACTCACTCAGAATTACAGTCACAACAGAAGGGAGAAGAGGGAAGAGTGAGGTCAAAAGCAGAACAGACCCGGTTTCCATTCTGGGCAGACAGGGGTTTGGGAGCCCGGCCACGACTGCGAAGCCCGAGGTCTGAGCAGGAAAGTCCCTGGAATCAGAGAAAACGGCTGGAGGTGGGGAGAAAGCTTACAGCTTCATTCCATCTCAAAGGCATCATCAAGGCGCACAAAACTGGCTTCCGCAACAACATCGGGAAAGGACACGCACATGGGCGGCCCGCGAGAGAGCGGGGAGAAGACGGAGACAGTTCAGCGGGGTGGCAGCTGCGCCAAGGGACCGAGTCAGGAGTTTGGAGTCACAGGCGAAGGCAGAGCTCATCCCTCTGAACTGACAGCTAGGCCTTAGGGGCTCTGAAGGCCTGTTTCCATGCAAACTCTAATAGTTGACGTTTGGTGGGAAAAACTCAAAATCAGGAGTGTACAGAGACAGTAATCTCCGTTCTATGCAGCCAGTTGGAGACGGTGTGCAGCTTGGAGCCCTTGGTTAGGGCTGGACGTGCGACACGTGCTCAGGAGTCACAGAAGACGTGACTGAATCAGTGGTACAGTTCTGAGGCCAGCAGTCTGTACAACATTTCTGGGGAACATTACTAGATAGGTGAATAGTTTCTATCCAAAGTGTTCTATCCAAAAGGAAAGATCCTTGACGAGGGTGCCAGCGGTTTCTGATCCCCACGTCAGCAGTATTCTCCTGACGGTACAAACCCAGGGCAGTGATTGAAGGGGATGAAGCGATGCTGCTGAAACAGCCTGATGGTCCCTAAGATATTCCACTGGGCCTGGGGGATCCCATAACTGGAGCCTGTCATGTGTGTGCCTTGAAGAAACTACCCTAGAATGACCAGAAGGACAGGTGAGTGGAATTCTGGGGTGGGCAGGTTGAAAGTTTCTAATATTTAACATGAATCCGAAAACTGCTCCAGAGGTTGAGAGAATGCCCTTCGTGGAGGCCACCCTGTCAGCCCTCCTGGGTCACAGAAAGAGACCAAGGCCTCCACCTGACACGCACGGCCACGTCCAGGGCTGGCTTCCGGCAAGTCTAAGGTGAGAGAGGGTCTCCAGAAGGGAAGACAGCACTGCACACCGCGTGGTTCCTCCCAGCGTTCGAGTGAAGTCAGAGCAAACTGGCCAGTGTGTCTGCAGGAGCAGCTACGGCAGCTGCAGAGCACAGGAATTACCAGCAAGCCTCTGAGGCTGCTGAGTAAAACGTGATCTCAGGCAGCTGCACGGTGGGGACACAGGGCCTTCGGGAAGTTCTGATGTTTTGGGTTTTGAACGGGCCAGCTCTACTTTTTATATGAGTAAGTGTGTCAGCTGCTCAGTCGTGTCCGACTCTGTGATCTCACGGACTTTAGCCCACCAGGCTCCTGTGTCCATGAAATTCTCTAGGCAAGCATACTCGAGTGGGTTTCCATTTCCTTCTCTAGAAGATCTTCCCGACCCAGGGTTTGAACCCAGGTCTCCCCCACTGCAGGCAGATTGTATACCATCTGAGCCACCAGGGAAGCCCCTTATATGAGTAAACCTTTTATTTAATTAATTTATTTTTGGACAGCTCTACTTTCGACCTTAATACTTTGGATGTGGGTTATTTCAACTGAGTTTAAAGGAGTCAGATATATGCTGAACTTTCATTGTCTTCTATTTTACAGAAAGTGTTTAAGCTTGGAAAGTGTGGAGGAAGTAAATTTTCTGAATGACAAAGTGCTCTTTTTGGAAGCAAAATCTCCCACTGAATTAAGAAAATGCCCCCAATACACAAAAAACTTATGATGTCAAACTCCACCAGTCCTTGGGTATTGACAGCTGATCCTGTACTCAGTCGGAATTCACCTCCTCGGGGGAGGAAAGGATGGATATTCGTCATTAGAGGGGCTGGGGGGCAGCAGTGGGGGACTGGGAAGTGGGCAAGCTGATGGGGTGATGGAGGAGCTGGGCCCCCGCCTCCCTCACAGCAGGAGCAGAAAGTGGGAGGGGCTGAGGACAGGGAGGAGGGCCACGGTTAGAATGCTGTAGCTCTGCCAGGTTAGTTTCTACTTTCCCCCTCCCCCTCGTAGTCTTTAAGACTCAGTTGACATCCCTGCGTTATGACACTTCCTGGCAAAATTAGTTTCTGCTCCAGTGTATCCCATACAGGGATCTGTCCTCTGTTCTAGAAGTAAATGCTTCCAGAGGACCTACCACACCTGCTTGTCTCCATGACTATCCCACTTAATCTAGTTCCCTAATGCGGAGTGAATACAAGCCTTACCTAGGATAAACGAGCCTTATTCATTAGGGCTCTTCAATAATTGAGAAATATGTGCCTATCAAGGTTGATTGTGCTCTTAAAGTATGGGAAGGAATGTTCCTGTGCAGACGCTGGGATTGGATTTTCATTTCAAGTCTAGTCTGTTCCTGTAAAATTACTCTGTGTGTGCGTGTACCTGCTAGGTCAGTCTGCTTTCAAGAACTCTCAAGCAAAGAATTTCAAGTCGTCTTCTTCTTTCCCCTTTGATTAATTCTGACTACTAAATATCCACCTATTTTCTTTCACTGTACCTCGCCTGACACCACACTGTGTATTCCAACATTCGAATCCCAAATCAAAGGCAAGATAGTGGGGTAAACCTGAGTTAAATATATCATGTTAATTACTGCTCCTAAATGGACCTTAACAGTTACCGGAATAAAACTTCATAGAGCAGACGTTAAAAGAGAAAGAGAGCTGAGTTTACACATACAAGAGCGCGTGCTACAAAACCCGCCGTTTCTGAAGCGAGGATGGGAAAGATTTAAGGGGAAACCAACCAGGGCGTCCTCTCTGGATGATGACAACGTGGAGAACCGGCCGTCACCGCTGTAGCTGGAATTCTGAGCGGCAAAGAAGACAGTGTAGGTGATGAGCCCTTCCTCACTCCCCGCAAAGCACCACCAGTCTCGGTTAAAAGGCGACTATGCGATCACACAGACAGACCATGTTAGTACTCCGGACTGACGGGCAGCGAGAGAACCGACATGCTCCACGACAGCTGAAGCCCTTAGCCATTAGGGCCTAAGCTTTGTTTCACGTTCCAGTGTTTACATCTCAGTGACGTCGTGTGGTTTAACTATTATCATCGGGGCGTCACTCCTTATATTTCAGTGTACCTGTTTATTATTATTTGTAACTACTAACTAAATCTCCTGGTGGACTGTCTATAACCTCTTAGTCCAGACTTTCCGCGTTACTGGGTTGGCCAAAAAGTTCACTTGGTTTTTTCTGTCAGATGGTACGAACTTTTTGGCCAACCCAATGTACCTCTTTGTCAGTAACTGAAATTCCACTTATTGCAGAGTTTTGACTCTTTGCTCAGCTCAGCACGTCCCAGGGCTACAGGTTAAGCTCTAAAGCTCCAGGGAGGCTTTGGAGGGCGGCGAGTGGAGCCTGAGGGAAGCAGCGCCCTCGTGCAGCTGAGAACCATCCACAGAGGCTGGGCCCTGCCGCCGCCCTGTGGGGTCTCAAGACACACTTTATAAAGAGAAGCCCCGACCCAGATTGTGGCTGGTGTGTGTGACCATCACAACGCAGGCAGGCTTGGTTCTTCGGGCGTGTCAGACTCTTGGTGACCCCACGGACGGCAGCCCGCCAGGCTCCTGTCCATGGGATTCTCCAGGCAAGAATACGGGAGTGGGTTGCTGTGCCCTCCTCCTTCTTTCTGACCCAGGGATTGAACCCAGGTCTCTTACGTCTCCTGCATGGCAGGCGGGTTCTTTACCACCAGTGCCCCCTGGGAAGCCCAAGCTGCTGCTTTAGATGTAGGCTATTTGGTACTTGGGTCATTCTATTTCCTGACTATTTATTAAATCGATTTTATATTCAATTTTGCTCTGCAGTGAACAGTTTGACAGTCAAGTTCTTTCTATTTAATTTCTAGAGGCATTGCTTAATCATGAAAGCACAAGGCACACTTGTATTGTTTCAATATAAAAATCGAAGATTAAAATATGTGGATTTACGCAGGCAGTGCTTGATGCCACTTGTACATTCACAAACATGCTGCCAACTACATGTTTGGGACGTTCTAGAGAAGACTGTAATATTGGGTAGAAGTTGGACTAAGGGACTTCTAAAGTAACTTTCAGCTCTAAACTGTGAATCTTTGTGATCAACATAGTGGAATAACACATCTAGGGTGTTAAGTTACTAACTAGTCAATTTAACCCCAACAAGCAGTCGGGGGCCATCAGAGTCCCTGTCCTGTGATGTCAGCACTAGACAGCTGCAGGGATGCTGAGCACAGGAAGCAAAATTGTCAGCATCCCACGAGAACAGAATGGCTGCAGCCTGCTTCTGTCTCCTGAGTGCTGTGATTACCTAAAAGGAAAACAGAGTTCAAAAAAGTCCAAAGGCCGTCAGTGCAAAAAGCAACATAATAGGAAGATAGAGCCTTTAAAGCGGGAGGATCTTTTAGCTTGGAATGAGAAAAACTTAGATGAAACAAAAGTGTATGTAATCCTTAATAGGGATGAGGCAGTAAAACCCGATCAGCCAGTTGCAGAAAGCTAAGAGGGTGTTGAGTTACTCCTTTGGAACCTGAAAATGTGATTTTAAAAAGTATACATAATAATATGTCTTAATAAAATATAACTAATTTAAATTAAAAAATACTATTTTACACAACTAGTAAAATTTATTGCTGTTAATTCACTTTAGTCGTGTCCAACTTTTTGTGACCCTACAGACCATAGCCCAAGAGGCTCCTCTGTACATGGGATTCTCCAGGCAAGAACACTGAAGTGCGTTGTTGCCATGCCCTCCTCCAAGGGGTCTTCCTGACCCAGGGAATGAACCGGAGCCTCCTGTATTGGCAGGTGGGTTCTTTACCACTAGTGCCACCTGGGAAGCCCCCAAAGCCCCTTGGACTGCAAGGAGACTCAAGCAGTCCACCCTAAAGGAGACGAGTCCTGAGTGTTCATTGGAGGGACTGATGTTGAAGCTGAAACTCCAATACTGTGGCCACCTGATGCGAAGAGCTGACTCATTTGAAAAGACCCTGATGCTGGGAAAGACTGAAGGCAGGAGGAGAAGTGGGCAACAGAGGATGAGATGGTTGCATCACTGACTCAATGGACATGAGTTTGAGTAAACTCTGGGAGTTGGTGATGGACAGGGAAGCCTGGTGTGCTGCGGTCCATGGGGTCACAAAGAGCTGGACACGACTGAGTGACCGAACTGAACAAGAAAATAAATGAAGTCAAGAAGAACAGGAAGATTTTGGATAATTTAATGTATAAGAGAAGTGCAGCAGGTCAGGAAAACTAAATTCAAACGTGCCCAGTTTATGCACCTGAATTCCCAGCGGCCTCCTTGACCCGTCCCGAGGCCTGCCCTGCCTCTTTCTGCCTGCTCTGCTCTCGGCTCCCTCCTTCTCTCTCTGCCTGTGCAGCCCTTCTCTGCTTCCCTCCCGCTTCCCACCCCAGAGCTGTGAGCACTGCAAGCATCAGTGTTTAGCAAGACACAGGCTCTAGGACCCGTGTCTGTGAAATTACAAAGGATCAGTGTGGAGAACTGTGAAAATGTGGAATCTAAGTGTATTCGAGAGCTGAATATATTCATATGCACATCATACACATACACCCAGGGCAATAAAATAAAGAGAGAGCTAATATTTAATTCGACCTTTTAGTACCTAAGAGATTCCTTTCAATATTGATCTCTTAAACTAACATTTTGAATGTTAGAAGACAAACAAAGGCTGTTAACCAGTTGAGAAACATTAGCTTTCATTCTGTCATGCACACACACACACAAAAGAGGACTACTATAACACAGAAGAGAACCAAAGAAGCTAAATTTAGCAGACTTTCAAACAAGGCTTCGCAGCAACCTGTTTGAGTCTTGCGTCATGCACATTTACTATACGAACCCTGCCAGATCTTCTACTCAGGGACTGTGATCCATATAAGTCTCCATCATACCCATTTGTCTGTGTCAGGGAAGAAAAGGAGGGAAGCTGACATTAGTACACAAATGAAGAGACAGGGACAGACTGGCAAGGAAGAATTAGCCAGCTGCAGACTGGGTTTTTGGAGCGGAGCGGGTGGGCGCGCCCGGCAAGCACGTGTCCCAGCAGGCTCCCCACTGGCTCCTTGCTCTCAGCAGAAGCTCAGGGGAAGCCAGCCCTGTTTGGGAGTCAAAGCTGTCCTCTTATCCTCACTGGAGACTGCAAGGCACTCACTCAGGGACAGGAAGCAATGCCGCGTCTCTGTGCAGCGAGTTGCGCTGGCGGGACGCACTTGTGCTCCAGTTTTGTGGTGGTGCTGCGGGAATTCCAGCCTTGGAGCCTGAACGCCAGCCAAGCGGGCTGAGGCCTCTGAGTCAACTAGTTTTCAGGTCTCGGTTTGGCACGACACCCTTAAAACGACGGCTCATCATGAAGCCGTGTTCAGAAGATTCAGAGAGTGGTCTACTCAACCTGTAATTAAATGCAAACGTTCATCGTGGAAAAACTAATCTATATTAGGCTTTCATCTGTCCAGGTTTCCTACTTTTTCAAAGTGAAATCTGAGGGTGTATTTCATGATTTGTTCCCCAGGAAAAGAGAGAGAACGGTTAAGAGTGTGTCTGTCTCGCTTTTCCTCCCGCGTCCTGGTCAAAGTTCTCCTGGCCTTCCAGAGCTGCTCTCGTTCACCTATAAGGAAATCCCTGCTGCTTCAGGACGAGAGCTGTCAGCTGGCAGGGACACGGGCAGCTCTTGGGTCGGAAAAAGGAGGCGCAGCGGCTAAACGTGGAAGGAGATGCCAGGGGTCACACGCGAGTCCAGGCTCCAAGGAGAAGCTCTGTCACGTGACCATAAGCAAGTTCCTTCATCCACTGGCACCTCCACCGCTGTGGCTGTGAAAACGTGCAGAGTAATAAACACTTTACAAGGCCCTTGTAAGGATTAAATCTGATTAAAATGAGTGCCTAGACCAGGGCTGACTGTGAAGGATGTGTTGACCAGATGGGGAAGCGCCCAGCACACAGGAAGAACCAGGGTACGTTTCCTTGTTGGAAGGGTGGGGGTAGGCAGACATACTATGCAGCTGTGATGTTGATGAACAATAAATACACGGATTTCCAGATATTATAAAGCCAGGGTCAGGAAACCTGGACTATAAAACTATGTATTTACTTTATTACAACTCAAAAGCAAGTCAATATGAGGTTTCTGAATAAGGAGGAGTGTGTAGACATCCTTCAAAAGTAAAGTTTAAAACTATGAGTACGTTAAAACATTTCTGAAATAAATTTGATAATAAAAAACCTTTGGAGGTTGGCAGACATTTTATTCAGTCTCCTTTTTTTCTCTTGACTGATGAGATTATTTGAAATAATCTTAAATGTCAAGAACTTTACATTTCAGATCTCAATCTTATTCCTTTGATATCTGTTTATAAAGCAGTTTCTGGAAAAAATTAATATAATATTGAAGGCTAGCATCAATCAATTTGAGGGGACTTTTACTTTGCTAATAAATAAGGAAGAAAACGTACTGCATACATATAAAACCTCTGGCTGTCCACTATTGCTTATAACATGCATACTGCTTTAGATGAATCTTTCCTTTCCTCTTCTCTGCCTCCAGTCTAGCCTGCGGCATGAAGCAGAGGGTGGGTGGGGGCTGGGAGGGCAAAGACGCTCCTTCAGGTGTCCCTGTCTACTCTGGCCTTCCATGAAAATGCAGGAAAAACCCTTCTTTTGAAGGCTTTGCGGAATATCCACACTTCTCCGTTGTAACGGAATTCCATCGCAGAGAATGTATTCCTGCAACAGATCCTCCACCCAGAGATCTCACCGACAACATCTCTAGACAGAATCTCTCTGACCTGCTTAGCGAACACACCACCTTTCTCCTCTTGGGTAGTTTTTCCGTGTTGAATTCAGCTTGGTGGAACCGTTTTTAGTGGCATAAGAGGATAATAAGGAGAGGTGAAAATTAACTGTCACAACATTAGAACAAAAAGTCCACAGGAGGCATATCACCTCATCAGGTCTCTGACGTTCACCTAGCTTTGCTTTATAGAAAATTTTTTCAGCTCTCTTTACTGCACAGACCCCCTGCATCCTGGTTGCCCCTAAGACATTGGAATCCCCAGAGGCCTGGGAATATGCATCTTAACAAGTTTGGGTGAATCTTTCATACAGGAACATTGGGAAGCACTGCTCTTAAGAGAGAACAGAGTAGAGACATTTACCAACCTGCATTTTCTGGAAAAGGACGAGCAAGATACAAAAATAGATGCTCCATCAAAACCAATGAGTCTGATGGTAACTTCTAATTAGTCATCTAATAGCATGCAGTGCTGTCAAAGCATCAGCCAGTTCCACACGTGACCATGCGAAAGGCAACTGCTATTAGACAGTTTTTTTTTTAAATCAATGTATATGTGTGTTTAGTTGGTTATTCATGTCTGACTCTTTGTGATCCCATGGATGGTAGCCCGCCAGGCTCCTCTGTCCATGGGATTTCCCAGGCAAAGAATATTGGAGTGGGTAGCCAGTCCCTTCTCCAGGGCATCTTCCCAACCCAAGGATTGAACCAGGGTCGCCTGATTCCAGGCTGATTCTTGACCATCTGTTTCTACTAAGTCAGAAGACAGAGCACCTTCAAGGGCATCAGAGATGGGAAACAAACAACAAAAGGCCAAATAAAAGCTCTGAAAGGGCACTGGATGCACTCGATTGAGTTTTGAAGTGGAGAACAGCCGCCTCACAGGAGGGTCTGGGGACAAGTGTCTGTGCAGGTAAGCTGTGCCGTGCCCTGCTAATGATCACCTTAAGGGTATACATGTATTTTAAAAACGCGAGTTTGCTAAATAATTTTTTCACAATGGGATGAATGAAGCACAAAACCCTTTTGGAAAAAAAATCCTTCAAGCAGAGAAGTGCATATTCCGATATAATTTCAGTCCTGAGTCACTTTAACGCTGAGTGTGATTAATGCTGGTGAGATTACATTTTTCTACCTTGGAGTGTAATTTAAATGTATAGGTTGGTTTAAAGAAAACAGAAGCTGCAGAAACTCCTCTAGACAGACGTCAGAAGGGAAATGCTGAATTTAAAGGCTTTGTTTTTGTTACTGGATTTGGGGTCTTTCTCAAAGAGCACTCTCTGGCCAAAGAGCCATCTGGGACATTTAATTTGAAAGGATGCAGATTAGGAAATAACAAATTTTTCATTAGATAAAATGACTTTAAATTAAATCTGTTACAGGAAATGTAGAGGCTTGGGAATTCTTGATTTGATTTTGAGTTTCCTGCAAGAAGACCCCGTCTCTTCCATCTGGTGCCCACGGCTGCTGCCCCAGAGCCTGGCAAACAGCGGTGCTCACAGGCTGCCTGGTGAGGGAGACGGTCAAGTACCCACACCTGGACTCCGGACACAGGAGGAGGGTCAGAGCTACAAGGGGGCTCTGGGAAGAACAGCTGTGGGCACACCTGCCCTCTGGCCTCAGTCTCCAGGAAGGGACTGGAGGGTGGCATGTGTGTCTCTTCGCACAAAGATGAACTTGGCTTTTTAGACAAACACCCGCAATGTTAGTGGACACACACCACAGGTTATTATCTGCCAGGCAACACCATCAGGATCAGAGCACATCTCACCCAGGTGTAGGGACCCCCGTACTCCAAGTCAGGCCGCGACTGTCAGAGGAAGGATGGAAGAGAAAAACACCAGAAGAGAGTTGCCCCAAATCAGGTAAAAAGCTAAGTGCAATACGACAGAAACAGGAAGCGAAGCAAGTGGTCTCGGAAACCTTAAAATTAATTTTCTTCATGACTTCTAGGATCTCATGTGTAGTTACAAATGCAATTACTTTAGCATAGCAGCTCCCATAAAATCCATTAACAAATAAGACTCCCACGGCAGATGTTGCTGTAATTCATGAAATCTGAAGCAGTTTGAACAATCCTGCTTCCTCCTCTGCCTAGTGCACGCCATTTACATTAGCGCGTCAACAGACGCAGCACTATCCATTTTTAAATAAAGAAAACTTAGACTTATGATATCTAAATCTAGATTTTCTGAGGATATCCATACAAACACTAGAAAAAAAATTTCTTCCATTTTTAAGGGCTCATCATCACCGTGAATGGAATGAAGATGGCCTGTGTTTTGAGAAAGTCAGGGGATAAAAGATATGGTTTTTGAACTTTGCAAACTATAAAGACTTTCAAATATTAAAATACGTAAAACAGAAGAAATTGGTCCTACCCAGAGACGGACTGAGACGAGCCGCCCTCAGGGGGCAGCGGGGAGCCTTGCTCGCCCACCAACCTGGAGAGACCAGAGCTTCTGGGCCCCCGAGGGGCCCTAAGCAGCGTCCTCGATTGCTCTGGGCTTTTTCTATACTGATAAAAATTAGAAGGTTTGACTCTTATTCCCAGGATCCAGGTTCTCAAGGTCTGCGGTTTTTATCTTTAAGATCTTTAAGCTATTCCTTTAGACCAAGAGCATCATGGGAAAGCGTCAGGGAACATACCCCCTGGCCAATGACAAGCACCACCCACCACCAGTTTCCACTTTCTCCCCTCTCTGACTCAGCGTCCTAACTGTGGAGGTCCTCTAAAATTTATATCCTGAAACAAACACATTTGATATCTTAGCAGAGACAGGTGTTCAGCATAAAAGCTTAGCTCATTTCTGGTTAAAATCCTTAAAAATGAAATAAGTGCTGTAAACAGCCAAACAGTAACTAACGGTACAATAGTTTTTAAGGGGGTCAGGAAACCCTCTGAGAATCTGAAAGTGAACTGATCATTTTCCCAGAAAAATGCAAGTACATAAAAAATCCTGAATACAAGTTCAAGGAGTATCACAGATGGAAAACGCTGCTTTGATAGAGAGGTCTGAGCCCCCAGATAATCAGGTTTTGCTCTGTTTCCATCAGACGCTCCCTTGAGGACCTCCTCATGGTGTGGAGGCCAACGGTCCTGTGAGTCCTATGCTCACATGCTCGCCCCTCTCCTCCTTGAAAAAGTATCCTCTTCCCTTGGTGCTGAGGGTCTCCTCCTGGGTCTGCTCCACAGCTGTCATTTCTGTCCCTTGTCTACAGAGTCTATAAGCAGCTCTGCGCCGATACTGTTTGCGTTACATGATCTTACTTCCTCTGGCATGAATCATGTCACAGCACAGATGAGGAACTGACAAGGAGGTGGCTAAGGAGAGAGTTTCAAATAGAAAGGAAGCTCTTTGGCTTCGCCTTTAAGCTGTAACTTTCTGACAAGGTCAGCGTGTATCTGCTTTTGGCACTTTCAGGACAATGACCACAGCTAACCCCAGAGCAATATGCAGCCGTCCTCCAGCATCTGTGCGGGGGATCAGTTCCAGGACCCCCCAGATACCAGCGTCTGCACATGCTCCAGTTCCTAACGCAAAAGTGCTGGCTTTTGCACAGAACCCACGCACACCTCCTGTGTACATTCGGTCGTCTCTAGAGTCGCTACAACACAGAACATACTGTAAATGCTATGTTGTTGCTGTTCAGAGGCACAGTCACAAAGTCACGTCTGACTCTTTGCTCTGTGAATGTTGTAAAGTGAAAGTGAAAGTGAAGTTGCTCAGTTGTGTCCGACTCTTTGCGACCCCATGGACTGTAGCCTACCAGGCTCCTCTGTCCATGGGATTTTCCAGGCAATAGTACTAGAGTGGATTGCCATTTCCTTCTCCAGAGGATCTTCCTGACCCAGGGATCGAACTCAGGTCTCCCGCATTGTAGACAGACGCTTTACCATCTAAGCCACCAGGGAAGTCCTGAATACTTGTAAATACAATGTCAAATACTATGTAAATAGTTGCCAGTGCGGCAAATTCAAGCTTTGTTTTTTTTGTAATTCTCTGGAAATTTTTCTCCTTGACTCTTTTTAATCTGTGATTGGCTGGATCATGCAGAACTTGGGGATAAGAAAGGCTAACTGTTATCATCTTTGAGCTTTCTGTTACAAACAGCCGAATTAAATGCACATTTAGTGGGAATACAAGAAGGCTAGGAGTGATATCACAACTTAGTCGTCACCGTGATTAAAAGCGAGCCTTCTGCCCCATACAGCCCTTCAGTAAAATGAGAGGCTGTGTTGAGACTGAATTATTACCAGGGAGATGCAGCTTTAACCCAGTGGCAGATGACACTGACTCCATGTTGGAGCAAATTCCAGGAGATGGTGAAGGGCAGGGAAGCTTGGCGTGCTGCAGCCTGTGGGGTCGCAGAGAGTCGAACGAGCGACTGAACAGCAAACGACACCGACATGCTGAGTTTAACTCGCTGAGTTGAAGAACCATAAGCCCAACACATTTCTCTGCTTAGCTTCCCAGAGCACACCATGTTTTCAAGTATAATTAAGATTTTTGGAATGTTTAAGGAAGGATGTGTATTTGTGTTTATCAACCATCAAGCTGCCTGTGATGCAGAGATTTCATTACAGTTGATGAAAGGGGAGGCTGCCGTGCTCCAACCTTGTACCAGGCAGCCCACAGCAGCTTTCAAGGAGCCATGCAAAGCATCACTGCCTAACAGTTCCTTTAACTCGCAGTTACTTCGCTGAGGTTCCGACTGGATGGGAGCCTGCACTTCTGCAAGGACAGACTGGGTCTTCATGCTCCTCTCATCACACTAGCAATGAGGTGGCCTGATCTAAATGGGGCAGTGTGGTGATGTGGACCCAACATGAGTCAACTCTGCATCACAAAGAAACACCCCACCAGGGGACAGATTTTAAATAAGCATCTTGACAATGAAGGAGGGCTTTGACAATGAACGGGGTGGGAGGGCACGGACCGCGGACGCAGACTGTACCACGCAAACCCCACCATGCCGGTTACTGACCCTCAGGCTTCCGCGGCTACCCACTGACATGCGCTCATCTTCATCAGACGCCTAGAGAGAAAGACGGAAACAACCGTGAGATGCGGTACCAGACACGGCGCGCCCAGCTCTCAGAGGAAACCGCCCGACCTGACACACGGCCGGGGAGGTCAGGCCCCTCTGAGAGTCTCAGCGCCCGTGAACCCGTGCGTTCCCCAAAAGGGCTCTGACTGTTTCTGGATAACACGGCTTTACATTAACTTCATTAAGCTGTTCACTTTGCCGGTTATGTACAAATATATAGCTTAATGCACACGACTGCAAATTATTCATGAGCATTCAACAGCAAAGAAAGCACTAAGGCTGTAATGAACATATTAATACTCGTTCCGGTGCTCATAAATACTGAGGAAATGTTCAAAGTTTCCTCTCACCAAAGTCAAGTCAAAATGCTAAAAGCTGAGTTCACAGTCTTTGTACAGGTCATCGTATCGGTGTTGATTTCTTAGATAAAGACACAGATCTGTAGACAGATATATATACTTATAGATAGGTGGGCGGATAGAGAGATAATCAGTGTTATTTCAGCCACTAGAACGGCCAGGCAGGCTTCAGCCGAAACCCCGAGGCAGCGGAGGACGACAGCACTTGTACAGGTCATCGTATCGGTGTTGATTTCTTAGATAAAGACACAGATCTGTAGACAGATATATATACTTATAGATAGGTGGGCGGATAGAGAGATAATCAGTGTTATTTCAGCCACTAGAACGGCCAGGCAGGCTTCAGCCGAAACCCCGAGGCAGCGGAGGAAGACAGCACTAACCGACGTGTTTCTTCGGGATCTGTGAGAGTAGCGCTCACTGTCTTCCTACCAAAGCAATGAGGAGACAGCACAGAAAGGTTAGAGGCACAGGGGAAGCCTAAGACCGTCCAACCGCGCGCAACACCAATGTCAAACAAATACTGGCTTTGCTTACAGGCCGCAGTTAAACCACTGGGGGAAATGTTTTCTTCTAAAGCAGGTGGGGATGGAGGGTGGAACTTAAGCACACAAATCACTGGGATGTTTCACTCTGGCTTTAAAACAAGCATGTGTTCGGTGAAAAGCAGGCTCTTACTTTTTTTTCCTAATCGAATCTGGTGCATTTAAATCAAACTACTCCTGACATTCAAAACCTACTCACTTCTGTTCAGGAATCAGAGAAGAAACCATTTCTGGAAGAGATCCAACATGGATGCCACCCTATCTACTACGCTCTGTGCATCCTAAGATGCTTCATTTTGCGTCTGGACTTCTTCTCCGAAGTCGGGGCATATCCTATCATCAAAGTTGCTCACAATTATAATTAGCATTTTCTTTCTCAGTGGTGTATAAAACACTGACACCTCTTTGTGTCTTAAGATTTGGTAAATTTATACCTATGCCATATAAACATTAAAATGATGGTTTACACATAACAGAGGTTGAAGTTAACTGTTTAAATACAGGAATTGTGTGCTCTTTGTATTTCAACAACTGTTTTCTTTTATATTGTACACAGATCTCTAAGATGTAGGTAATTTTCTGTTTCCTTGGGTCATTTTATGTATAAGGGACATTTAATGGGACAGCTGCATACTGGCCTGGTTCTCAAATGCTGGAAGGATGCAATGACGTCTGTGAGGCCAGCGAGCAACATGACGAGAACAAGGAGGGGTGGGGGCACTCGGGGATGAACTGATAAGTGGGCGGCTCTCAGAGCCCACCTCCCTTCCAGAGCCTCCCACTGTGAGGCAATATCTCCACCGAGAGGCTTGTAGGATGGGGGTTGGTATCGTGAAGGGCAGGCCAGCTCTTAAATGACGAAGGACGGATAAGTTGTGCCAGGAAACAGAGAGAGAAGGTAAAGGAATTTTCTCCTCCAAGAACCGTGGTTTCTCAGGGACAGGGCGCGAGGTGAGCAGGGCCCAGCAGTGAAGGATAAAGGTTGGAAAGAGAGTGGCCGGGCAGCTGCCTGCAATTGGGAATGGAGACCACAGGGCACAGTGAGTCCTCTGGCTTCTGGCTAGAGCTGCCGGCTAGGTGGCTGGCCCGGGGAAGGTTCTCACGCTGGGGGGGCCTGGCCCAGCCTGAGTGTCCCCAGGGGGGGATCCTGCTGAGAGGAGAGAGGGAGGCGGCAGGGGTGGAGACCCCTCACGCTAGCCTGGGGGGCTCTAGGAGCCAGCAGCCTCACCAGGCACCCGGCAGGACTGTTTCTAAGCAGCCTTCACAGGGGCTGTAAACAACAGACCAGATGCAAATATCCCCGGAAGGCAGCCTCTCGGTATTAAATTAGGGGGTGGCCGGGATCTAGCTATGCAATTACAGTGTGGGAGAATGAAATCACAAACCGTTTCAAGCTTTGAAAAATCATATTTGAGGCCTACCATCCATTGCTCGATGTCGCCCCATTTTGAATCCAGCCCATAATATTTCTGTAGACAGAAGGGAAAGAAGATGAGGCGAGAAGTGACACGCAGTCTGCACAGGACGCTGTTCCGACCGACATGCATTTCCAAGCTGCCGCCCAAGCCCCAGGGTCCAGGGAACATGCGGGGCAAAGGCGGGGCTCTGCGGGGGCTGCAGACCCCCACGCCACCTGTGAGCCCGGGAAGACGACCCTCCCACCCAGGCGCGACAGGCCAGGACAAAGCATTGCTGGGGCAAGGGGGAGACCCCCGTAGAGACCAGGAGTTTCAACAGGCCGGCAGCACATCAAGCCCCTCTATCGAGCTGGTTGTGCCCTCAGAGAAAACGTACTGCAGCAATAAAGCACTGTGTGTGTGTGTGTGTGTGTGTGGCCGGCAGCACGTTAAACCCCTCTATAGAGCTGGTTGTGCCCTCAGAGAAAACGTACTGCAGCAATAAAGCACTGTGTGTGTGTGTGTGTGTGTGCACGTGTGTGTGCACGTGTGCGTGCGCTCAGTGGCGCGGGCGTGCCCAGCTCTTTCCGACCCCTGTTTAAGAGAAGCCAAATCGGACAGCCATTTCTGTGTTGCTACAACAGGGACGAGAAAACCAGAGGCAAGGGGCAGAAACGATGTCCTGACCCCTGGATTTCTGATACACTTGCTCCAGCCATCTGATATCTATGCTAAATTTAGGCCCTGGAGAATTTCTGGGCTGTGGACGTCTTTATCATGTGCTGCTAATGGCAAGATGGCCAAGCAGCCTGTTGTAGAAGTGGTCTTGATCCAGGGAAAAAAAACAGACAGACAACTGTCTGGCTTTTTCTTTAGCTAATATCTCCATGCTTTTTCACCTTGCCTATCTGAACTGCAACTGCCCAAGCTAGAATTACGAAAGCAGATTCAGGACGGCTACTACTGTCACCAAATACAGCAATTCCCAATTTAGCTGGGAAGCCCCGTGCAGTCTTAATTAAAGGGGCTTTGCTTTTCTCCTCACTTTTCCCTCCATTTCCAATAAGAAAACCAAAACACTACCCTGTAAACCTCTGTATCATAAAACACAGAGATGACTTTCCTTTCGCACACGAAAAACTTAAACTCAGAGGGAAAAAACTGCGTGTGAGAAGGGCACGGCAGCACTTGAAGCTGTTGTACAACGACCCAGACAGGCTGCTGCTGGTACATTTGGCTTTATATTTGGTTGAGTTTCTGTTTATTTTGAAAGTCGGACAGATTTAAAACATATGGCTCCTCAGTGGTCTCGCCCCTTTCTCTTAGGAATGGTGGTAAGTAGAAAACTTGAAGAAGAAAATTAGGAGAGAACTTACCAGTGCTTTAAAAATTCAACCAATATAGAACCTGAGCAGCTAAAGCACATGCGCCAAACACTTTTCTGTAAGTTCCTTACCTTAGACTATAAGTTGAGAAGGGAAATAAAAGGAAATACTTCCCACAGTCATGCTTCAACAACAGCATAAATTAAACAGAGCAGCGTAAATTAGACACAACAGCTTAAAGCTATTTTGCGTTCAATTCATGCTAGCCCCACTTTCACTGTCAAACTCCAGGTAAGAAAAGTTCGATGCCATCAACCCTCCTTTATCTCCTGCCTTGAGTACTAAGATAGAAAATGTGGTTTTTAGAAAGGAACAGACAAAAAGTAAATTCCAAAAGAGGTCTGCATGATCCATTTTTCTTTTTCCGTCTTTTCCTTTCTGTCCAATTCTATACCCATATCAAATACCGCATTCTACCTGTTGCACTTTTTAGGACAAAAATAAGAACCAGTATTAAAAATCTTCTGTTGAGTTCACAGGTGGCCTTATAAACAGCTGCGGTAACTCTAGCTACGCTTCCAAGCCTTCTGGGGGGAGAGGGCAGCCCTGGCAAAGCGCGGTTAAGGAGTTGTCCTGGTGTTAGCAGCAGGGGCGGCACAGCAAACTCTAGAAAGGGCACAACACCACACACGTAGGCTGTGAGCAGCCGGTGAGCCATGCAGAGGGAGGCCAGAGCCAGGCAGGCGCACAGGTGCTCGACTTTCAGAAACAGCTTTGATTCAACAGAAGAGAACCTGACGGAGACAGCCCGCGGGCTGGCAGCACGCCTTGCTGCCTCCTCCCGCGCGCCGAGTCTCATCTTGGTGATGATGATGGACGTCTGCTTTTCCCCTGAGCCCCCTTTAGTTGTGTGTGCTGGGTGTGCCTGCTGTGCTAAGTCGCCTCAGGCGTGTCTGACTCTGTGACCCCGTGGACTGGAGCCCTCCAGGCTGCTCTGTCCATGGGATTCTCCAGGCAAGAACACTGGAGTGGGTTGCTGTGCCCTTTTCCAGGGGATCTTCCCGACCCAGGGCTCGAACCCAGGTCTCTTGCGTCTCCTGCATTGGCAGGTGGGTTCGTTACCACCAAGGGCCACCTGGGGCGCCTGTACGGTGTGCAGACATGACCACCTGACGAGATTCTAACGGCGTATCCCTGGTAGTGAGGGAGATATCTTGATCCAGCACCAGATGGGAATGAATCAAATAGAAACGGCCAGAGAAGAGTCCCTGGCTAGGTTTTGGTTGACTGTGTCCTATTCCATCGGTTACTGTGATGGTTCCCAGCCTTGCCTTTCGCCTGTGAAATTCTGACCTGGCTTCTCCACGTGTGGTTTGGAACTCTAGCCTCAGCAGATAGTTCCAAGTGGACTCTGCAAAACTAACAAAGTTCAAATAGATCCTGGCACCTTCTTAATTGGTTTCTTGATACTTTGGGGGATAATACCTATGCAGAGTGAGGGGGGCAGGGGAGAAAGGCAATTTGGAACTGCACCTGGTAAAGGAATCCAGAAACAATTTTATTTTTTTTTTCAAAATAAACACTGCATTTAATATTCTTGTAAAGTGCCAGGTGGCTCCCGGAGGGCTAGTGAAGGCTGAGGAGACAAGTGCAGAAGGAAACGGAGATGTTACTCATTTTGTTCGTCTTGTGTACATTTCTTAGAACTCTAAATCCTGGTGAACGGGCATTTTCATTGAAGAATACCAAATGGAAATTTGGGAAATTGCTATCTGAGGCAATTCAGACTCCCCAGCCTGGAGAATCCCAGGGACGGTGGAACCTGGTGGGCTGCCGTCTATGGGGTCGCACAGAGTCGGACACGACTGAAGTGACTTAGCAGCAGACTCTCCAGAGAAGGTTATGTTTCTAAAGAAGTCAGAAGGGGCTCTGGGTTGGGGTCTAACTAGACAGCAGCACCAGGAGCTGCAGCCTCTGGAAATTTAAACGTACTGATGTTCTGTGTTTAAAGGGCTTGGGCTTTCTAACCCATGAGATTAGGGCACCTTGTTTTGATTTTCTTAGCTGCTCTCAAAGACAATGATAACTCTTCTTTATAAACTAAAAATGTTTGTAAACAAGAAATCATTTCAGTTCATTTATGAGAAAGACTCCCTGTAAACACTTTTCTATAAATTCTCAGGAAACTGTTTGCACCTTCCTTCAGGAGTCACTGAACTGGCTATTCTTATTTTCTGTATCGGGACAGCTCAGAGCATTTATTTCTAAACCTCACTGCCTTTACAAAATACACTTAGAAAACAGAGATGCATGTTAGCAATCTGAATATTAGGGATGGAAGGCAGGTTTGTTTTAAGCTACTGGGTTTTATTGTTATATCATCATGTTTATTTTTTACTCAGTTTTAATTCAGTATGTAATCATCTCAATGTATGGTAATATGTACTGAAATTTTCAACAATTACTATTAATAAAATTATATGCAAGGATGCTCTTTCTTTTCAAATGTCTGAAAACGGTTTTCCAGACTCCAAAGTGTGATTTTATTTTGTCTTAGAGTTAATTTTTTTCTTAAAGAAACAATTTTTCAATTTCTTGAGAAAAATGGAGATAGAAAAAGCATTCAGTACTCAGAAATGTGTGCTGACGGCTGCTTTTCGTGGGGGCTAACGTGAACCCCTAAGTATTCGTGCTCAAATCAACTCTCAAATAGGACAGTAAAAAAAGCAGTAGGAACTTTAGTGAGTTCTCAATCAAAGGCATTATTTCTGAAAGGTGACCAGGTCTTTGGCAAGGGGAAAAGAGTACATGCAAATCAGAAAATAAATATGGAAGAGCCTACCTTTTGACCTGATAGATCTTCAGAGAAGGGCAAAAGAAATCAGGAAAGAAATACAAAATCCAATTACAGAAGTAGAAAAATCAGAAAGAAAGGTTCTATACGGACCTAGAAATATGAATGAAAGCCTTTTTGATTTTCTTAGCTGCTCTCAAAGACAATGATAACTCTTCTTTATAAACTAAAAATGTTTGTAAACAAGAAATCATTTCAGTTCATTTATGAGAAAGACTCCCTGTAAACACTTTTCTATAAATTCTCAGGAAACTGTTTGCACCTTCCTTCAGGAGTCACTGAACTGGCTATTCTTATTTTCTGTATCGGGACAGCTCAGAGCATTTATTTCTAAACCTCACTGCCTTTACAAAATACACTTAGAAAACAGAGATGCATGTTAGCAATCTGAATATTAGGGATGGAAGGCAGGTTTGTTTTAAGCTACTGGGTTTTATTGTTATATCATCATGTTTATTTTTTACTCAGTTTTAATTCAGTATGTAATCATCTCAATGTATGGTAATATGTACTGAAATTTTCAACAATTACTATTAATAAAATTATATGCAAGGATGCTCTTTCTTTTCAAATGTCTGAAAACGGTTTTCCAGACTCCAAAGTGTGATTTTATTTTGTCTTAGAGTTAATTTTTTTCTTAAAGAAACAATTTTTCAATTTCTTGAGAAAAATGGAGATAGAAAAAGCATTCAGTACTCAGAAATGTGTGCTGACGGCTGCTTTTCGTGGGGGCTAACGTGAACCCCTAAGTATTCGTGCTCAAATCAACTCTCAAATAGGACAGTAAAAAAAGCAGTAGGAACTTTAGTGAGTTCTCAATCAAAGGCATTATTTCTGAAAGGTGACCAGGTCTTTGGCAAGGGGAAAAGAGTACATGCAAATCAGAAAATAAATATGGAAGAGCCTACCTTTTGAACCTGATAGATCTTCAGAGAAGGGCAAAAGAAATCAGGAAAGAAATACAAAATCCAATTACAGAAGTAGAAAAATCAGAAAGAAAGGTTCTATACGGACCTAGAAATATGAATGAAAGCCATATTGAAACAAAGCAAAAACTGGTAAAATGAGAATGAAAAAAACTCTCTTGTAGGCTCATTGAAATGATCAGTAATTTCATAACAGATCTCACATCCTGTTTTAGTTACGCTGATGAAATATAGGCGCGTCCACACAAGTCTATGAGAATCCCGCTATTAGTCTAACGCAAAAGTTTGTGTTAGCTAATACCACTAATGGGAAAAAGAACTTCATCCTCAATATGAAATTTCTTTTCACATGACCAAAATGTAGCAAAGAAGTACAGAAATTTAATTGGAAAGCCAGCTGGTCAAATTCACAAAGAGTTAAGAAACATTCTTCCATGTTCAGATTCATGCAGATACAAATCAGGAAAACTTCAGCCAAACAGACTGATCACGAGGATATAACTGAAACAAACTGTGAAACACTTACTATCATAATGGACATACTAGTTTGCTCTACAGGTTTCTCCTAATTTTGTAGTAATCCCTAGGTAAGACTGAGATGCCTATTCCATCACTCAGTCATTCATTCATTCTTCATTCATCCAACAAAACCACTGAGGCATGGTCCTAGGCACTGTTACAGCTATAAGACTTCAGACTCCACGCTTCTAGTCCTACAGAGGTGAGCAGATACCAGTATATCCAACACCTGCGCTACATTAAACGTTAGTCTCCAACAGAAATGTTGATCAGGTCAGTAACAAGAGACACGCCCTGATCATCAGATCGCCTGGTCATCACACCAGAATTTTTTTCCCCATTGGTTTAGGCTCTCAGACAGAGTTAAAGTTTCACTCAGATTTCCCAAAGAACATCTGCATATTCTCCCTAATAAATCCATTAAGAAGGAGCTCATAGTCCTCTGAGACAGCCCCAAAGCATAGCCACGCAGTCAGTTCTCAGCATCCGCAGGGGTGAAGAGAACCTCTGAACCATTTGGCTGCAAGGCTGGGGCTGCCTGCACCACCCGGATGGATCGCCAGCCTGCTCCCAGCCCCCGTGTCCTCAGGTTCTGCTAGGTCTTGCTGACACACCCAGCTCCTCCAGCACCGGGCACGGGGGGTGGGGTGGGTGGAGTAGGGGGGTGTACACTCGGCTCACCTCTCCTCTGTTGCACTCTCCATGCTGGCCTTGGAGGGGCCCAGGCACCAGTGTGGCTTCGGCCACCACCCACCTCTGACACCCTCCAGTGGTGTCGCCAGCTTCCTGCTCTCAGGAGCTTCCAGGGACCTCACTGCTCTCCTCCAGGCGCTCACAGGCTCCGTCCGCCTGCCGCCAAGCCCACCTCCCTGTCAAGGTAGGCCTTGACCCTGTTCAGAAGCAGCGGTGTGGCAGCACACGGAAAGAGGGGTCGTGCTTCTCAATTTTTATACTGAAATACCAACGCTACAGGTTAAACACGCGTCTTCCAAAGCATATTCATTTCCACTTCATCAACAACTTAAAATGCCAGTGTGCTGGGCTGTCAGATTGTGTAACACAGACTGTGGGGCTGGATCTAATTATAGGCAGGCCCAGAGACATGATATGCGAAGGGGAGACCCAGGAGTATGCCTGCATGCCATCCCTGCTGCTAAAAGTACGGCCCCAAACCCGAAAGCCGCCTGCCTCCTCTCTCCAGATGGGCACACACGGTGGGCACACCTGTGCACACCCCCCGCCCTGGACTTGGGTCACGTTAAGAAAAAGCCAGACCAGCAGCTGCCGTTCGTGTCTAACACACGGGCGGACACCACGGTCTGCTCTGTGTTCCCATGATGTGCCCTGAATCAGCACCAAGGGAAAAAAACTGGTTTTTCAAGGTGTGCTTCCGCTTGTGAACCGCTGAGGATTACGTGGGTGTTTGCACTCCTGTGCCGCAAGAGCGCCAGCATGCGCCCTGCTGGTGTTAATCCTGAGGTCAACACACTAGCGAGGCCCTTTGTTTCCACCGGTGATGACACGCCTGCTTTGGAGGCAGAGGGTGAGGATTACAGGCTCCGCGGCTTTCTCGGTTCTAAGTTTGAATCTTGGCTTGGCCACCTTTGCAGCTTCTGTCTAATCAAGGCCTGCTTCCCTCACCTGTCAATAAAACCC
>SJYC01095615.1:0-26079 GCA_006408675.1 Madoqua kirkii
TGTGACCCCCCCCCGCCCCACCCCAGTCCGCTTTGATTATTAATACATATCCATGTGTTTTATCTTAAACCTTCCAAATCCCTCAGTTGAGGAAGTCGACAGAAACAGTCCCTGGCAATGCTCTCCTGCCCCAAGGATGCTGGATTTATGCAAGGGAAGCTGTCCTTGGTGTGAGTGACTGCTGGAGGGCACACAGGTCGATACAAACCTCGGGCTGAGCCAGGGCCCCCCGTCCACCCTCACCGCCGTCCAGCTCTCTGCCCACAAAGCCTCCTTGCCTGTCCTGCCTTTCTCCACTGGCAGCTTCTTCACTCGGTGTCCACACTCGCTGTGCTGACCAGAGTTAGGTCCTCTGCTTCCTCCCTGACATGTGCAGGGGCCCCACTCAGGGTGTCCTTTTGCACCCAGATAATTCCCAGTGTGGGGCACAGTTGCCAGGCAGGTGGTCTGACCCCAAGAAAGGCGTGTGTTCAGCAAAGAAGGTGCCCTCTCAGTCTCCCTGGCCTGTCCCTGAGCTCACGGCAAGGAGAAGGGTCCTGCAGAGGAGACCCACACAGGGCTCATTTAAAAAGGTGATGTTTACGGAAGGCACCTTCCAGGCAGTGAAGGTACGCTTTCCTCTGGGTCCCTGCACTCAGACCCACATGCCCTGGAAACCCGTTCCCACATCTGAAAGCATCCCTGCGGGGGCTGCATGCTAAGAACTCCCCGGTCAGCACACTGCTTTCGTGCAAGACCCTCCCTGGAACCTGAATCAAACACAGTTTCACCCTGTGACCACGTATGTGTCTCTACTGTAAGAATACAGAGTTTCAGTACAAACTGCTACATAAAGAATGGATAAACAAGGTCCTACTGTATACCATAGGGAGCTATAATCAGATCCTATGATATATCACGATGGGAAAAAAAGACGAAAAAGAATATATAGGTAAAACAGAATTGCTTTGCCATACAGCAGAAATTTAATACAATGTTATTAATCAACTATACCTCAATAAAAATTTAAAAAAAAATTGAAATTCTAAGGGCATCTACTAACCAACGGCACTTGTGTATCTGACCGAGGGAGCAAACTGTGGCATTTTAAAATCAGATTTCCCAGGTTTTAATCAAATGTTCTCTGCAAAGCCTGAGGTCCTTAGTAGTCACCAGACACCGGAGGGCAGGCCCCGCACAGGAGCTGGGACAGGTTGCTGGAGCCCTGGCTCCTCTGTCCTGGGAGCGCTGTGCCTGGAGGGGGTGGGGTGGGGGAAGACTCCACAGGGTCACTCCCCTGCTGACACCCAATGCCCATTTAATGATACTGAGATCAAATGGCCCGGACTTGGTTTCCCATCTTTGGGTAGCAGCTGCAGTTCCGCAGCTTGAGGTATTCAACTGAAGGTAGGAGTTCAGCAAGAGATCACTCTGCAGAATTAACGTGGAACGGAAGGGGACTGCCCTTGACTCAAAAGAGAAAGGGGTGCTTTGCTTTTAAAAGAGGCACTTCAAATAATTTCTTACTTAGCTTAATTCCTCTTAACCTTTATTTTCTAAAACAAGAATTTCTGCCAAAGAACTTCGTGAATAACACGCTGCTCATATGATCCAGCGGGGCTGGCCAAAAAGTTCATTTGGGAGCACCCGGGGAAAGTGGGACGATCTTTCTGGCCAGCCTAACATATATTTAATTCAACTCTGCCCATAATTAAGGATAGAATATATTATAATTTGGAGGATAGATATGTACACACATACTATGTAATTCACTTTCACCTTGATTTTGTAGAAATTTTCCCTTTGTGTTCTTGGTGAGAGTAACTTTCTCTTACTTTGTGAGACAAATGGTAAAATGATTTCCAGCACAGAAACCAAAGGGAGTCCCCCTGTCAGGTTCAAGGTTATCTTTCCTGAGTCCAGTGGTTTCAGGGTAGAGGGGACAGCCGCAGGCCACCAAAAACACTCACTACCAGCAGAGGAGAGGAGGGTGCAGTGTGGACACCCTGTCAAAGGTGGGAAACCCTGGATGGGGCAACAAAACATTGTGGAAAATCCTTCCTACGCCCTCTTAAGGCCCTAATACAAAAAGACGGGGCTGGAGGAGAAGCGGGGGAAGCAGACAGAGCAGCGAGCCACCACTCCTGCCGGAGGCGGGGGAGGGCAGTCCCTGCCCCAGAAACTGGGAGGAGGCTGCTGCACAACCCCTGAGCGCCCTGCCCGTGGGCTTCCGAGGTACAGGGAAGGGGCTGCCGGCGCCCTGCACTCAGGGTTTGCAAGTAGCTACTGCACGAACAGCAACATTCTAAACAGACATCAACACCAGGCAGCCCGAACAATCAACCGGTCACTTAAAATCTCTGACTCGGGGAGGGGAACTGCCTGGGAGTCCAGTGGCTGGGACTCAGCACTCTCACTGGTGGGGGCCTGAGCTCCTCCCTGGTTGGGGAGCTGAGGTCCCATAAACTGCGGGGCGGCCGATAAGTAATAATGAATAAAATTAAATCTAAAATAAATAATAAAACCCCTAACCTAAAAGCCGAGGTGGCCTCCAGTGCGCACGCTTTATGTCAGCCTAGTGCCGGCTCTCGGTGTCAGGGTGATTCCTAAAGCCCGGGCAACGTGTCTCAGACAGACAGATGGCAAAAGCCTACAGAACAATGAGGCCTCTGCCTTCTCCTCCTCCCAGTCCAAATACTTCTCCCTGAAGCCTCTCCTGAAAATGCCTCTTTGAGTGTCAGGTCCTGTCCCCAGAGTTTGTTTACAAAAGAATATGAGTCAGGCTCCCACCCTTGCCCTTAACCGACCTCATGGCAGGGGACCCCAGCCTTAAGCAGTTTCAGCTCAACTGCAGAGTTCAAATAACTAACTTGAGAATTCAGGAGGCTCTATTTCCATTTTTTAAAATGGTAAATGTGATTCTAGGTGGGAGAGGCACTGAGAAAATGTCAAACCCATGTTTCTCTGAGTAAATCAAAAGAAAAGCCCCCAAATTAAAATACTAAATTAATTCTAGAGGCAAACATTATAAAAGCTAGACTTACAATCACATCTGTATTTCCAACAAGAAGGGAGGGCATGGCGATCTTCTTTCAAATATTTGTTTAGTCTCTGCCTGCATGTAAATGCAGGACAATTGATGCCCAAGAAACGTGGCTGCTGCCCTCCTGTGGGCTCACTGCCCAGCATCCCTGCTGGCCTGGGGGGTGGCCTTTCTCTCAAGGACATCACGCCCTCCTTGGCGGCTGTCAGCTTCCCACCACTGGGACTCAGGTATGACTCCCTAGCTAAGACCCCGGGCTTGAGTTTATAGTAACCTCCAACCTGCTTTTGCAGCCACATGCAAGAGGTTTCCTCCTCAAGTTCAGACCTGTACACGCCCTCCCCTGAGTTCACCCAGAGCAGCGGACCCTGCGGGCGGGGAAGGGGCTGACAGTGAGAGTGAGTGACTCACCCCACTTTTCCCAATGTGACCTTGGGAACCTGGCAGAAACTGCAGTTTCCCGGGAAGCTGGAAAGCCGGAGTTTTATCTGAAGCCTGACGAGTTTTCAAACACTGGTTCAACTTAGAAAATGCGACTACATGAACCAGACCAGACTCTGTATGAAAATCAGCTGTGAGAAGGCATCTGGCCCCCTCTCCAGCACAACAACGTTCTGTTAGGTAGGTAGAACAGGGAAAAGGAGTCCAAACTGGCGGTGGCTACAAGATAAGGAAGGGAAAAGCCCGCAGATACATAACAAAGGAAGGTCCGAGGACCCAGGACGGGAATGAGGCCCTCGGGGAAAACAAACAGCACTCCTGGCTGGCCCAGTTCACATAGGACAGGCCCAGGGAGAGAAAGACATGTAAATAGAAGGGCCAAAGCCAGCTTGCGCGCTCTCTCTAGCCACCCCCTGCCCCCCACCCCGCGGGGGCGCTCTTCTCCTCGTGTCTTCAGATCCACGTGCCCTCAAAGATGGATTTTCCTGCTATCTTCTAAATAAAATAGAGCTGTGACACTGAGCTGTAACACTGATTTGTCTAAGAGCTATACACGGTCCATTTGAGACCTGAGAGCTGTAACGTGGTCTATCTAAGACCCGCAAGCTGAGACACGTCCAGGGGGCTTTACTGTCTGTCTCTCCAAATCTCTGCTGTGACGGGACAAAGAATCAGGAACACACACTCGCGTGACAGTTCAAATCTTCCTACCAGAGAGAGCCCTCCGGGGGCGGGGGGTGCGGCTGGCACGGCTGCTCCCCAGACCCCCAGAGGCCGAGGCCCACAGGAGAAGGCGGAGCCCGGGAGAGGGACTCCCTCACCCACTGAGCTTTCGGGTCGGGGAAAGCCCACCCCTCAAACTGAGTGAAAGAGCCCTCAAGCCGCCCACGGGCTTCCGGCTCCAGCTGGAGATGGTGAAAGGAGCAAACGGCATTAGCGGGTGTATAAACGCAATGCTGCCCACTTCCCAGGAGGGCCATTTCTCCCCCTGGCTATTTCATCCGGTGTTCATTCTGCTCCCTGTATCACTTAACGGGGCTTCAGGTCTCATGAAACCTATTACAAAGTGTAAAAGCCGCAAGGGAAGTATTTTTATACGGGCCTGTTTGGATAGCCGCAAAAAATAATAATCTGTTCTTCCACGTTTTAATTCAGAGGATGGGAACTGTGGCTCCACAGTTGGAAGCAGCATCTCCTGGTTCCTTTCGACCGGGAGGCTGGTCCAGTGCGATCCACGCAGGCAAGTGCACTGCGCGGATCCGACGGGTCGAGTGTCCAGGACGCCGCGCCTGGACTGACCCAGACCAGAGTCACAGGAGAGACAGGGCCTGGAAGGGACCCTCCCGGGAGCCCACCGACCAGCCCAGCCCTACCTCCTTCTGCTGCCGCTCCAGCTCCTTCATCCTGATCTCTCGGGCCTCCGCGCGAGCTGCGCGCTTCGCCGCCAACCTGGCCTCCGCCTGCAACAGACCCAGAGACTGTGTTAGGAGACGGACCAGCGGCTCCTTTCCAGGCTATGGTCAACCATGATGCTCTAGTTCAGAGGTTACCAAACACACAGTAACACAGACTCATGCGCGTTAAAAAGGGCCCAGGAATCACAACACTTTCAGCAGTCAGGGTTGCGCCCTCTGCCAAAGGCCAATGGGCACTGTGCTGAGGGCTTCACGCACATTAAGCCGTGGGCTCACCACAGCAGCCTTGCGACGACCATGTTACCACACCCAGTTAACAAGTAAGAGACCTAGGGCACAGAGAGGGCAGCGCGCCCAAGGTCACACAGCCCGTCAAGTGGCAGGACTGGGTGGTCTGCATTCCTCTGGAGGGACAACAGATTAACGCAGGAACCGAGCATCAGAGCTGGACAAGACCCTGGGGTCACCGGTTCAAGTGTCCCCTTTACAGAGCAGGGAGTAGAGACCTGGAGAGGCCGCCAGACCCATCCAAGGTCACGGGGCTGGGACGCTGCCCCTGCTTCCCAGAACTCTGGTCTGGTCACCCCTCGCTGTTCCCTGATGCCTCCAGGCTCAGCACCAGAGCCTGGGCAAGCCCCACCTTCTCTCAAAGTATCTCAGACCAGAGCTGAGTGGCTCCAGCTGTTTAGAAAAATTACATTAAGACAAAACCTGCCTCCATTTAACTGCTTGTCAACTTGCAGCTGATTTCGCCCTATTCTATTTAAAAGCTTTCTAAAATGCTTGACCAGGATTAACCAATGCCATGGGACCTGGCGCTTGAACCCTGTTTCCTGGCGCTTGAACCCTGCTGCAGGGGATAAACCCGCCCAGTGAGCTAAACAGTGCAAAGGTGCCAGGATCCAGGTTTCCTGCTGTTAAAACAAATCCGTTTTCCTTTCCACTTAAATTTTTATGGGAATTCACTTGTAATGCTTCCAACAGTTCTGACCCAGCTTTCACTGCTCCTTAGCTCATCCTAAAATGAGGCCACGGAGACGGCCGGCACGCTTCTGGTGTGGTCACTGGGTCTGGCTAGCTGTGAGGTGGCCCGAGTCCTCTTGTCCAGTTTTGAAGGTGGGACGCCCTGCACCCCAGACTCCCATCAGGATGGTGGGTCCTGATGTCCACGATGCCCCTCACTTCATCCTATAATTATATTACGTGTGTGTGCGTGTTAGTTGCTCAGTTGTGTCTGACTCTTTGTGACCCCATGGACTGCAGCCCACCAGGCTCCTCTGTCCATAGGAGTCTCCAGGCAAGAATACTGGAGTGGACTGCCATTTCCTTCTCTAAATTATATTGCATAGCACTCCAAATTCATCTTCCGTCTAAATTCTAATCTAAGTTGAAAACTGACCTTAGTTGGCCTGCCACAGATTGGCTGGCTAATGTCTTTACAGGAAATTTATTCTATAACCTGCTTTGTTCATGTGGTTTTTTGATCAACCTACCCAAGCCCAAGTCCTTCAAATCAACGATGTCACGGATCACAGCTGCATCAGAACTTTGATACCTCGTTGCCATTTTCAGCTTTCTAAACCATGTTACACTGTGTGATGAGCCAAACTGGAGAGCCGCAGTGTCGTGTGGTTGGGGGACGGAGGGAGGAGAGGTCCAACAGGCGGACGCCTGGCCACGCGGAATCCGACAGCCCCGTGGACGGGCCAGCAAGAGATGTGCACCCACGCTGAGTGCGGTGGCCTCTGCAGCCCTGCCTGGGGAGCCGTGGGCTCCAGGTCTGTTGGCTCAGGTCTACGCCAGTGGAGAACCAGGCACTCAGAGCCCATCAGCTTGGGAGGAGGGCTGCCGGGAAAAAGAAAAAGGAAGCCAAGGAGGAGAGAAGGGGGATGAGGAGTGAGGATGTAAGAAAGAGGCCAGGGGCTGGAGAAGGAGGGGCTGCCGGCGGGGACAGCGGGAGAGGTGAGCTGCGGGCAGGACTCCAGGTGGTCCTGGAGATGCCCGTCACTGGTGTACACGCTGCACACACGCCTCGCCCCTGAGTGTGGGCAGAGTACTGTCCGACGGACGTCACCCTGGGACTGGGTTACACTACACTGCAGAGACAAATGCCCCAGTGAGCAAGGTCCCCTCGTCTGCTGACTTGAGTTCTGGGTGGGCCTGACCTCACCAGGAAAGGCTTAGAAAGGTGGGTCTAGAGATCAGAGTCTCCTACCCGTGAGGGGCCACGTGACAAGGTGTGTGGGGGCCTCTGAGAGCTGCGCGTGGTCCCAGCGGAGGGGAATATGGCACCCCTGTCACCCTGGGACTGGGTTACACTACACTGCAGAGACAAATGCCCCAGTGAGCAAGGTCCCCTCGTCTGCTGACTTGAGTTCTGGGTGGGCCTGACCTCACCAGGAAAGGCCTAGAAAGGTGGGTCTAGAGATCAGAGTCTCCTACCCGTGAGGGGCCACGTGACAAGGTGTGTGGGGGCCTCTGAGAGCTGAGCGTGGTCCCAGTGGAGGGGAACATGGCACCCCGGTCCCACACCAGCAGGACAAGACCACCACCAACACCCACGGGAGCTCGGCTCAGGACCCGGTGCTCCAGAAAGAACGCAGCCCAGCCGAGCCCGACCCCTTGGACACCCAGCTCCTGCTGGGCCTGTCTGTCCTGCCCTGCTTGGGACAGGAGCAATGGTCCTCAAAGGGACCTGTCTGAGCAGGTAGTCCCTGCCTGCTGGGGTGACCTCCCCACCAGACTGGCAGGTCTCTTAAATCACGGCCCATCATCAGACCCCAGCTACTCTGGTGGGTCACCCTCCCCCCAGGAAAGGGCCCGCCCCCTCTCTGGTCCTTACATCCATCCAGCCTGTCTGTCCCGTCCATGATCTGAGGGACCTGGGCCTGTGTTGCTAAAGGGACCACAGGGATGAACCAAGTCCTAGGACAAACTCCCTGCGAGGACACGAGCTAGTCAACCTTGCAGACAGATCAACACGGCCATGATTCAACTTAGATCAGAAGGCGGGAGGGAGGGAGAGGACCCAGCACAGTTTCAAATGCTTGCAGTCACCACCATACGAAGTCCCTTCATCTCCTGAATTCGACATGACTCATACGTGGAGAACAGGCCCTCACGACACAGGAAGTGGAACAACCATACTTGCCTCTGGGACTCTGGCTAGAAGCTGACAGATGCACGAGCCAGCGTTCCAAGGGGCACAGAACCTACGCACAGCTAACTTCACCAGCACAAAACTAGGACCAGCAGAACAACCCCGACTCAGCCCGAGATGCCTGAAAGAAAGCCACACAGATCCCCGATAACACGGTGCATCCTAAAACACTGATGCTGCCAAGAACACGGAATGGACACAGAGCATCCCAAATACCCATCCTTCAAGACAGCAGCAGAGGAAATCTTCGGTAAGATCAAGTTGTCCAGTGAACTAAAAAGTACCAAACAGCGATGGTCCACCCTGGTGACCTGCAGGCATGAGGTCACTCACCCAGAGTTTCCAGGGGGGCCCAGCCCTGCCCTCTAGCTGGCGACCATCGGGTAGCAGTTCTGGGGGTTGGTGTGCCCCCAGCCAAAGACTCCAGGGTGCAGGACAAACCCACTGCAGACTGATACTTCATAAAATGTCAGCTCACACGCCGGGGGGTCACAGCCACTTCCGACTGCTCAAGTCTCCTGAAGCACTTTCACTTTCTGCCCCGCGCCTGCAGGGGACTGGCTGCAGGATCCTCGCCACCACCAGCCCAGGCCACGCAGCACTGCTGAGCCAGCCGGGGAAGGGTTTCACAGTGCCGGCTGGGGCCCAGTCTCACGGGTGCACACAAAGCAACGGGGGGCTTTGGACAAGTGACAAGCGCTACAGTGGGTGAGAAAAAAACACATGCTGGGCTGCTCTGGGGGAGAACACAACCCACCGGGGATCAGGAGCCCTGAGCCCACCCTGAGGAGCAAAGAGGAGAAAGCCAGGGCAAGGGGGCGGGGGGCGAGGTGCCAGGTGCCAGGATGGGGCCAGGGGCCGGGTCCCCAAGGGCCTAGGCATCCCCCGCAGCCGCAGCCCTGGTGTCTGGAACCTTATCTCCAGGAAGGAATGCGGAAGCACGGACAGGTTTGAAGGAGGAGGAACACAGTGGGATCTGACTCCTGCTTTACAAACACCGCTCTGGATGAGGCTAGGGAGCAGGAGTGGAGGTGGGAGGAGGGGCTTGAGACCCAGGAGGCAAGGAGGGGATGCTTCTGGTCAGGGAGCCTGAGAGTATGAACCACACGCCAAGGATGACGCCAAGCAGAGAGGGGAGAGGATTCCGGAAGGAAGCCAGGAGCCTGAGGCCCCAGTGAGGCCCCAGGAACCTGAGAGTCATGGACAAGAGCCCAGACCCCAGACCCACGCAGCACACCCACCCAGACTCACACGGCCTGCTGACGCCCTGGCCTTGAAGACCGCTTATTTCTCCACCTTGACCCCCTGCCCCAACCTCACAGGAGATGATGACCAAGGCCGAAGGGGAAGGATGGAGAGGGGCTGACAGTTCAGTTCAGTCACTCAGTCGTGTCCGACTCTTTGCGACCCCATGAATCGCAGCACGCCAGGCCTCCCTGTCCATCACCATCTCCTGGAGTTCACTCAGACTCATGTCCATCGAGTCCGTGATGCCATCCAGCCATCTCATCGTCTGTCGTCCCCTTCTCCTCCTGCCCCCAATCCTTCCCAGCATCAGAGTCTTTTCCAATGAGTCAACTCTTCGCATGAGAGGCTGAGAGACCCACAGAATTCAGAGTACAAGCTACGACCTTCGCAGGGCTTTGGAACAAAGGACATGTACACACCGTGATAATGCAAATGGACAACCCATGGGGACCCACTTGGCATACAAGGAGCTCTGCTCAGCATTATGAGGCAGCCTGGATGGGAGGGGAGTTTGGAGGGGGCTGGATACGTGTGTATGCGTGGCTGCGTCCCTGGCCTGTCCGCCTGGGACCACCACAGCACTGTTCACCGGCTATGTGGAGTGAGGTTGCCCAGTCGTGTCTGACTCTTTGCGACCTCATGGACCGTAGCCTACCAGGCTCCTGCATCCATGGGATTTTCCAGTCAAGAGTACTAGAATGGGTTGCTATTTCCTTCTCCAGGGGGGCCTTCCTGACTCAGGGATCCAACCCAGATCTCCCACACTGCGGGCAAACGCTTTATCGTCTGAGCCACTAGGGAAGCCATCGGCTATATTCCAATACAAAATAAAAATTCAAACACACACACACATAGAAAAGCAGTCAAACAAAACCCCTAAAAAACGAGTGTGCACAGGCTTCCTCTCCCACCGCCGTCCCCAGCCGCCAGTGGTAGTCCTTTCGTACTCACTGGAGGTCAAAGTCTGCAGGTCTCGCACTGGTCAGAGGCCCAGGCCTGCTGGCTGTGATGCCAGGGCACCACAGGGCTGAGGTCCACCCCCGGCCCCTCACCCCAGAGCTTGGCCGTCGGGCCCCACCGGTCCTGCGGCTCATCCCTCAGTCCACTGTCCCTGGAAGGGGCTTCGGACCCCAGACCCTCCTTCCTTTGCCCAAGATCATCTCTGTCGAGATACAAAGGAGACATTCAGGGCCTCAGGCAGGCTGCCGGCTGCAGGGGCTGGTGGTGGGATGGAGGAAGGGTCTTGCTCCCTAGCAGCAGCAGCAGGGATGGCCCCCCACCCCCTGGGGCTTGTTAAAGATGCAGAATGCCCAGCTCCACCCAAGACCGCTGAGTCAGAGCCTCGGGGCGTGGCCCGTCTGGGCTGCAACAGGCCCGGGTGCTGGCTGCTCCTTCAGGGCGATGACCTCTGCTTTCTGTTATTCCATCTCAGCCTGGGTATGTTTGACGTTTTTCATAACAAAGACCAAACATTTTTGAAGGAAGGAAGGAAAGGGTGGGGGAAGGGAGCAGAAACTGAGAGGGAGAGAGAGAAGGAAGGAAGGAAGTGAAGGAGCCTTGAAACCAAAACCAAGCTCTCTGCTGCGAGAAGGTGGCCTCGGTTCTGCCGCAAAACAACCCTGCAGTGTTGCCCCCACCCCCCAACTAAGTCCCCCTTCCCTGTCCCGCTGCGACTCCAGGATCAGGGAGGAGTGGGGAAGGAGCTGATCCAGCCAGGCTTCCTCTGATGAGATCCAGGCTCCCAGGCTTTCTCAGGACAGTCCAGGGCTGGAGGGGAAGGAGAGCCAGAGGCCCAGCCCCGCCCAGGAGACACAGCTCCCCCATCCTCGGGTCCCACCTGACCAGGAACCCCACAGAGCCTTACGGATGCTGGGCTTTAAAGCAAGGCAGCCTTTGACAATGGAGATGGCTGGGATGAGAAAGTTTCTTTTATCGCCCCAGTGGCCTCAAAATAATCCTCAAAAGCTGAACCTCTGATTCCAAAGGTCCACTTTCAATATTTTATTTTATTGGCGATAAACAAGACAACACTCTGACACTGAGGTGACCCGTATGGTCTGAGAGATGCTAAAAAGATACACAAAGCGGCACAAGTCTAGTTCCGGGGACTTCTGAACAAAGGGTTAATTAAAAGCAGCCGGGCCCACCCAGTCAGAGCCTGGGATGCCAGCCCTGCAGTGCCACCCGTGGTCTGGAAGGGAGGCACGCAGACCTTCGGCCAGCAGCCCGGCCACAAGGGCACACGGCCGGGCCGGCGGGACAGACAGCCAAAGCGTTGCTGATGCGGCCAGAGCAAGGGGACAAAAGCGAAAATAAAGTGAAGTCGCTCAGTCGTGTCCAACTCTTTGCGACCCCGTGGACTATAGCCCACCAGGCTCCTCTGTCCATGGGATTCTCCAGGCAAGAATACTGGAGTGGGTTGCCATTTCCTTCTCCAGGGGATCTTCCCAACCCAGGGATCAAACCCGGGTCTCCTGCACTGCAGGCAGACGCTTTATCCTCTGAGCCACCAAAGTAGGTGATTAAACAGTTAATTTCACAAGGGGATGTAAGTAGAAAACTACGGGAGACCCTTGTAAGTTAATGATCACTCAGGAAAGCAGGTTTGCTTAACCACAAAACCAAGCAGGCTTGCTTAGCAACAAAATCACACAGCAGAAGCGTGAGACATGTGCCCAAACAATAAAACAGTGGTGGCGTGAGACCCACATCCTGCCCAGTGAGCTCAGCAAGCTGATGATCCCTAGGATGTGCTCAGGCTTCACAGGTGGCAGAGAACACGCCTGCCAAGGCAGGAGATGTAAGAGGTGAGGGTTCAACCCCTGGGATGGGAAGCTCCCCTGGAGGAGGGACAGGCTACCCACTCCAGTATCCTTGGGCTTCCCTGGTGGCTCAGATGGTATAGAATCTGCCTGCAATGTGGGAATCAGCAAGCTGATGATCCCTAGGATGTGCTCAGGCTTCACAGGTGGCAGAGAACACGCCTGCCAAGGCAGGAGATGTAAGAGGTGAGGGTTCAACCCCTGGGATGGGAAGCTCCCCTGGAGGAGGGACAGGCTACCCACTCCAGTATCCTTGGGCTTCCCTGGTGGCTCAGATGGTATAGAATCTGCCTGCAATGCGGGAAACCTGGGTTTGATCCCTGGTTGGGAAGATCCCCTGGAGGAGGGCATGGCAACCCACTCCAATATTTTTTCCTGGAGAATCCCATGGACTGAGGAGGCTGGAGGGCTACAGTTCCTAGGGTCCCACAGTCAGACACGACTGAGTGACTTAGCACACGTGCACGCAAGACCTGCTCTCTGCACACATAAAAAACAATAATTTGTGAACCTGGTTTGACCATGTAGGGACAAGAAAACTCTGCTGCTCACCCTGGAGGAGGAGCTGATAGTGGAGGCATGATGTCTACTCAAAAAAGACAAAGATGGTCTCCTTTTCCCACTTTTTGTTTGATTATAAAATAGTAGCCTAGTAAGTTTTCATTAAGTTGTGTGGTACCACCTTGCCTGCCTGCTTGTAAGCCTCACAAGCACCTTATTCTAAAATCACTTCCTTGCATTGGTTTTTACCAAATAACAAATCACTTCTTATGTATAACTTTGTCTCTCACTGAATTCTTTCTGTGCTGAAACAGAAAAGACTGTGGTACCTGAGCTCTTGGGAGCCCCTGAAATGACACCCAGTGGATTCAATGCTTCTCTGTCTGAAATGCCCTCGAGGCAGGCGCAGAACCAGACCAGGCTGGAGAAAGGCTGGCGGGCTACGTGAAGATGTCACCAGCAAAAGCAGGGGTTATTTGGTGACGGGTCTCTGTGTCAAAGGCTCGATGGGCTCTGGTTCTAGATCGGACCACAGAGCAAAAGTGGGTTCTACCAGGATGAGACACGGCAGTCAGTGGATAAACAGTCAGACGCCCCCCTGTTCTATCAGGGACCCCGACAGGCCTCCTGCTCGGAGCACCAGGAATCCCAGCTGTAATAAAGCTGCTCCTCTCTTCAGGGAACTCAGGGACAGCCCAGCCTGGCCTGGGGACTGAGCAGACTGAAGCAGAAGTTGCTCACCAGGGCAGGAGGAGAAAGCGCCGCCTGGGCGAGGTGTGCCCTGCCCTCTGAGCCCGGCCCCTGCTCGGCTTCCTTCCTCTCCCTGACCTCCTGTCTGTGGTGGCGGTTTCGTAAGCAGGAAGGGGAGACCCTGCCCAAGGGTGGGGCGACCACACCCCCCAGTACCCTGCACCCCAATTACAGCGGCGTCTGGGGGCTCTAAGAGCTCTATTACCTTTGCAGCCTTCTGTGGCTCCTACCAATTCAGCCTCACGTCTTTAAAAAGCAGCAGTGTGGCAACGCCAGTGGAACCCGAGTCCTCACTGCTTGGAGAGGACAGAGGTGCCTGGAGGCAGACTCAATATTTTTCTGAAAAGCCCCACATGAAGTCCAGAGCCCTGATTCTGCATACTTTCTTCTGAGCTCCAAAGCTTTGCTGGGATTCGAGCAAAGGGTGGAATTCTATATCCCCACATCCCTTATCCCATGTCACAGAAAAAGCTCCTCCTCTGTTCTTAAACTCTCCTGGGGCTGCAGAATTCTACAGGGAAAGGGGCAGGGATTTATGAGCCATAACTCTGGGGTGACTCTTGGGAAATGAGCTGGGCCGCTTTGTCATCTCCTCCCCCTCCGCGGAGAAGCCCCGGGGCCTGGAAACGGCTGCGGCTGCTGGAAGCAGCTCCCACCCCGCCCCGCAGAGCCCAGGGGACTTCTGCTCTTGGCTGACGCGGATCAGTGACCCCAAAGCTCTGTGATGGGAGAGTTTTCTTCCGGCCACGGGACATGTTACCACCGTGTTTATCACCTCTTGGGGAAAGTTAAAGGACTAAAGCGCACGCACGGAATGTAAGAGGAGGACCAAGCCGTTGAAGCCTGAAATGGGACAAAGAACCGGTTTTGTTTAGAAACAAGCAGGGGCCCTCCCTCCATCCACGTGTGACTGGTCCCTGGAATGAGGAAGAACAGATGAGCAAGTTTGCAGACTCACCAGAGCACACACAGGGCCCCGGGCTGAAGGGACTTACAACGCTGCCCTCCGTGCAGAGCCACCACGAGGCTCTGACACAGAAGCCCTCTCCTGACCTGCCTTTAAAAAAAAAAATTCTTCTTTTCTCGAAGTAGAATTGATTGTGTTAGTTTCCGGTGTACAGCAAAGTGATTCAGCTATTTTTCATACTCTGTGCTATTATATTGACAGGTTACTACAAGATATTGACTACAGTTCCCTGTGCGGCAGAGTATAGCCTCGTGTGTATCTACGTATGGTACTTTGGCTCTGTTAATCCCTAACTCCTCGTGTGTCCTGCCTCCCTCCCTTTCTCTTTGGGTAACCAGAAGTTCGTCTTGAGGTCTGTGCGTCTGTTTCTGTTTTGCGTACAAATTCTTTTGTATTTTTTTAGATTCCACACATAAGTGGATATGTCTAGGAGTGGGATTGCTGGATCACATGGTAACTATTTCCAGTTTTTAAAGGCGCCTCCACATTGCTTTCCATAGTGGCTGCACCAATTTACCTTCCTACCAACAGTGTGGGAGAGTTTCCTTTTCTCCACACCCTCTTCAGCATTTATTATTTGCAGACTTGTTAATGATGGCCATTCTGACTGGTGGGAGGTGATACCCCACTGGGCTTTTAATTTGCATTTCTCTAATAATTAGTAACGTTGAACATCTTTCCATCTGCCTGTTGGCCATCTGTATGTCTCCTTTGGAGAATGTCTATTTATCTTGTCTATGTTTTGACTGGGTTGTTTGTTTTATCGAGATTGAGTTGTACGAGAAGCTGTTTGTACATTTTGGATATTAACTGTTTGCTGGTCATATCTTTTGCAAATATTTTCTCCCAGTCTTTTCCTTTTGTTTATGGTTTTGTTTGCTATATAAAAGTTTTTGCTTTTAATTAGGTCCCATTTTATTTTTGCTTTTTTCTTTTGATTTGGGAGACTGATCTAAGAAAATATTGCTATAGCTTATGTCAGAGAATGTTTTGCCTATGTTCTCTTCTAGGAGTTTTCTGGTCTCATGTCCTATATTTAGGTCTTTAGACTATTTTGAGTTTATGTTTTCTGTGGTGTGAGGGAGTGTTCTAACTTCATTGATTTACACGCAGCAGTCCAGTATTCATACCACCACCTGTTGAAGAGACGGTTTTGCCATGTTACACTCTCTCCTCCTTTGCTGAAGTCTGACCATAGGTATGAGGATTTATTTCTGGGCTCTCTGTTCTGTTGATCTATGTTGTTGTTCAGTTGCTAAGAGGTGCCTGACTCCGTGCAGCGCCATGGGCTGCAGCACCCCAGGCTTCCCTGTCTTCACTGTCTCCCGGAGCTTGCTCAAACTCATGTCCATCGCGTCGGTGATGCCATCCACCATCTCATCCTCTGCTGCCCCCTTCTCCTTTCGCTTTCCATCTTTCTCAGCATCAGGGTCTTTTCCAGTGGGTCAGCTCTTCCAATCAGGCGGCCAAAGTACTAGAGCTTCAGCTTCAGCATCAGTCCCTCCAGTGAATATTCAGGACTGACTTCCTTTAGGATTGGCTGGTTTGATCTCCTTGCCATCCAAGGAACTCTCACGAGTCTTCTCCAACACCACAGTTGGGACGCATCAATTTTTCGGCACTCAGCCTTCTTTATGGTTCAACTCTCACATCCGTACATGACTACTGGAAAAACCATAGCTTTGACTATATGGACCTTTGTTGGCAAGAGCATGGGATATCTCTCCATTTCTTTGAATTGTCTTCAATTTCCTTCAGTCCAGTTAGTTCAGTTGCTCAGTTGTGTCTGACACTTTGTGACCCCGTGGATTTCCTCAATTTCCTTAATCAACATTTAATAATTTTCAGCATGCAGCTCTTTTACCACCATGGTTTAGTCCTAGGTTTTTTGTGGGGTTTTTTGATGTGATTTTAAACAGGATTTTTTAAAATGTTATTTTCCTGATATTTTCTTATTAAAGAAATGCAACAGGTTCAGGTTTCTAAATGTTAACCTGTATCCTGCTATCTTGCTGAATTCCTTTACTAGTGCTAACAGTTTTTAGTGGCGACTTCAGGGTTCTCTCTACAGGGGGAGAAACAGTAGCAGCTCTGCCTCTTCTCCTCCAGTTTAGATGCCTTGTGTTTCTCATTTATCTATTTGTATTTTGGTTGTGCTGGGTCTTCACTGTGGCCTGAGTGTTCTTCGTTGCTTTCGAGTTGTGGCGCACGGGCTCCAGGCTCTCTAGCTGTGGCGCATGGGCTTAGCTGCTGAATGGTATGTGGGATCTTTGTTCCCCGATCAGGGATCAAATCCACATCCTGTGCATTGGAAGGAAGACTCTTAACCACTGAACCACCAGGTAAGTTCTGTATTTCTTTTCCTTGTCTGATTGCTACGACTAGGACTTCCAATATTATGCTGAATAGAAGTACTGAGAGCGGGCAACTGTGTCTTACTCCTGAATTTAGCAGGAAGGCTTTCAGCTTTTTACCATTGAGTATTAGGTTGAATGTGGGTTTATCATAAACGGCTTTTATTACGTTGAGATATGTTCCCTCTATAACCATTCTGGTGCGAGTTTTTACCATAAATGAAGGTTGAATTTTGTCAAATGCTTTTTCCATGTCTACTGAAGTGATCATGCGGTTTCCATCTTTGCTTTTGTTGATGTGGTATAATCACAGTGATCGATTTGCTGATGTGGAACCATCCTTGCGACCCTGGAATGAATCCCACTGGATTGTGTGTGTGCCGCTTTTTACGTACTGTTGCATGTGGTTTGCTAATATTTTGCATCTACGTTCACGAGCGATACTGGCCTGTAACTTTCATTTATTTGTACCGTCTGTGTCTGGTTTTGGCATCAGGGTGTTGGTGACTTCACAGAATGAGTCTGGGGTGTGCCCTCTTCTTCAGGTTTTGGAACAGTTTAAGAAGGATACGTATAAGTTCTTCCTTGTATGTTTGTTAGAATTCCCAAGTGAAGTTGTCTAGTCCCAGACTTCTGTTTGCAGGGAGGTTCTTTTTTTTTTTTTCCTCCCTGAATTTCAGATTCTATTTAAGTTCTAGTGATCAGTCTGTTCACATTAGTTGCCTTATCCTGACTGAGTCTGGGCAGGCTGTGTTTCTAGAAGCTTGCCCATTTCACCTAGGTTGTCCCATTTTTTGGCACACGGCTGTCCATGGTATTCTCTGTGATTCTTCGTATTTCTGGGGTCTCAGCTGCTGTTTCCGCTCATTCATTTCTTCTTTAATTTGGGTCCTCTCCCTTTTCTTCCTTGGGGAGCCTGCCTAGAGGCTTGCTGAGTTTGCTCACCCTTTCAAACCACCAGCTCTTGGTTTCATTGATCTTTTCTGATTTTTTAATCTCTATTTTATTTATGTACTCTCTGATCTTTATTATTCTGCTGAGCTGACTCGGCTACAGGAACTGACAACAGCCACCAACTTTTGTTTTCTGCATAGACCCCCAACTCCTCATACGCAGTTGATTCTAAAAATAGTGTGCTACTCAAAGTAACCAAGTAGATGGGGCCATGTGTTCTCCCGCACAGGCGAGAACGGGAGAGGGAACATTCCGGCTGGCAGCCCAGAATCAGTGGCCATCCGGGTCTCTGTATGTGTAGCCACTGCCCTCCCCATGCCCCTCAGCTGCCACGGGCAGCTCACTCCAGTCTCGAAATTTCATCTTTCCAACCCCCTCAATCATGGTAAGTCCCTCCAGGAAGGGGCCTGCTCTTTCCAGCCACGACTCAAATTATGATCACCAGGGAGGAGAAGGCACTTTGGGATGACACTGCCAGGGAGCATGTGCCAGCTCTCAGAGGGCATTTAGGAAATGCTGGGGGGAGAGGGCAGGTGCTGGGAAGTCACAATGATTGGAGCAGAGACTGATGGCATTTGGGGGCAGGGCTGGCATGCCAACCATCCTGTCCTCAGGCAGGCCTGTACAATAAGGAATTTTCCTACTGGCTACTTAAGCAGATCCAAAAACCACATTCATAACTTTTAGACCTACAAACTGATTTCGACTCATATGTAAATTCAAAATGTTATGAGTAGTTTCAACATACATTGAATATTCCAGGAATGCAATCTGCATGGAAATCAGGAAAGATTATACGTAGCTTTGTTCAGAACCTCCCAAGAGTTAGTCACAATATTCACATTCTGCTCCTGCACTTTACTTCCATTTGATTTCTTTTTAATGTTACAGTTCAAACATTATATTGACTTGAAATTATGTGTGAAGGTAGCTTCTACCACCTAGGAATTTCATTTCAGGTTTAGTAACAAGGATATTAAAAATTTGTTATAAAAAGAGACATTGGGTCTGACATGACTGGGAACCATTTTTTTAAAACTCTGGGGTGCAATGGGGGTGCTGAACCCCTCTATTGCATGTCCATGCTGTTGAAACAGCCTGACCACAGGTTCAGGGCACAGGTCTAGGGGCCAGTGCTGAAGCCACATAATAAATAAGTTATTGATTTTACTTGATGATATGGAGGACATACAGTTAAGGACTAATCAGGCTAAAGTTTAATCGGTTATTTAAAACACTATGTTTCCATCAAAATCAAATCAGATGAGTATAAAATGATTATGGAATTTTATGATAAAACAGCAGCCTTCAAAGAACCCTTGACCTCACAAGGCCACCCATGTCTGTGCCCAGAGGTCAAGTTCTGGTGTTGCATCCTCTGGTCTTGGGGGACCAGGTGTAGAAACCACCTCTCCAGGTGATGGTGTTCTCAGCAGGGTCTGGAGTTTCCAAAGACTGAGACGGTCCTGAGAGGGGTCTCTAGACCAAGCTGTGAGTGCTGGCTCTGCCGCTCGCCCATTATGTGAACTTGGACAAATTACGTCACTTTGGAAACCCGGTGACATGATCTCTGGGAGCTTGCTTTGCCTGTGAAATGTTTGGTCTTCAAAGGATGAATTACTGAGACTGTCCACAGAGTTCTCTTTCCCCGTTTTGCTACTGGAAATCTCCTGACTTTTCTTCTCAGAGAAGCACACCAAAAGAACAAACATTTTAATCTCGAACAAAAGTGTTCCTGTTACTTAACGGAGAGCAGACTAACAGCAATTACGTATTCAAACTTTGCAAAACAACCTTCAGCTTAGCAGCGACCCGCACTCAAGCTGATGAATGAAAAGAATGCATATCAGGACTTCCCCGGTGGCTCGGTGGTAAGGAATCTGCCTCCCAGTGCAGGGGACACTGGCTCAGCCCCTGGTCTAGGAAGATCCCACATGCCACGGAGCAGCTAAGCCCTGTGCCGCGGCCACCGAGCCTGTGCTCTAGAGTCTGAAAGCCGCACCCACTGCGCCCACAGGCTGCACAGCTGAGGCGCGGGCGCCTGGAGCCCGTGCTCTGCAACAAGAGAGGCCACGGCAATGAGAAGCTTGTGCACCGCAACGAAAGGCAGCCCCACTCGCTGCAACTCGAGAGAGCCCGTGTGCAGCAGCGAAGACCCAGCACAGCCAAAACCAAGACCAAATAAACAAAAACTTTAAAAAAAGTGCACAGTATTTTCTGTGCAAAAAGCTCTCCTCTTGCTGTTAATACATTTTAAATGTTTTTCTGAGATGAGGGATGCTCATACTTCCTTCAATGGTCTCAGCATACTGGAGCGTCAAGCAAGCAATGGCTGCAAATAACCTCACGTGTGACTGACAAGTGACAGGTGAGAGCAGCCTGGCCTCACCTGAGCAGCGCTCCCTGTGATAGGTTTCCTCCGGGCAACGCATCTGGGCTCCGTGCAACGCATCTGGGCTCCGTGCCTCTGCTTTACCTGCTCTGCTCAGGTTCTTCCTTGTAAAGCACGCACTTTTCTTGCTGTTCAGTCACTAAGCTGTATTTGACACTTTGTGACCTCCATGGACTCCAGCCCAGGCTCCTCCGTCCATGGGATTCTCCAGGCAAGAATACTGGAGTGGGTTGCCATGTCCTTCTCCGGGAGATCTTCCCGATCCAGGGATCGAACCTGTCTCTCCTGTGCTGCAGGTGGATTCTTTACCAATGAGCCATCTGGGAAGCCGCCCCACCCCCCACAGCTTTAAGATGACACAAACACTGACATTGTTCCTTCTCAAAAAAAAGGCTTGGTGCTCCAGTAGCCCCACGCTTTCCCACACAGGCAGCACACAGCTACTGACACCCTTTCCTCTGCCTAAGTGATCCTCCTGGAACTGGCCAGGAAAAGGCCAGGCGCCCTCAAACATCCTCAGCAGGCTCGTCTGTTTGGATGGTGGAGAGGAGCTTTACAGCACATGGGAATGAGGCTGGTATCCAGCAGTTTCCACTGCGGGTTGACCCAAGTGACAGCTAAAACGTGGGTACGGTATGAACTACAGACAAATAAGAATTCGGGCAGCTATGTGGTTTCTATTCATGTCCTTATTTAGAAAAAATAACCCATTCAGTGTTCTTTTGTCTGAAAAACTACCAGAAATAGAAAGGAAATGTTAATCAAATCAAGACCTCAGTCGCAAGGACGTGTATCTTAAGAGGCTGCCTTAGCAGAAAGACGTCCTTCGGCCTGAGCCTGGGGCTGTGAGGGCCCAGGGCTCAGGAGACAGGCTGACAACAGCAAGGACGCTCTCCCGCCACCTCGCCAGACCTTGCCCGAGCAGGCTGGACGGGGGTGGCAGTGACCATCACCAGCTCTGAACCATCCTGCCTGGGGCCCAAAGGGCCCCACGGCCTGCGGCTGTGCAGTCTTGGGAAAGTCCCCTAAACCTTCTGAGCCCATCTTCTCTTTATGTGTAAGTGGAGATAACCAAACCGCCTCTGAGATAGCCAGGGCAAGGGAAGACTTCTCCAGGAAACACTGAAGATCGCTGACGCAGCGGGGGTTGGGGAAACGCTACCAACTGTGTCTACCTACACAGTGCCTCTGTCGCAGCACTGTGAACTCAGCTCAGAGGAAGTTAGAAGGCAAGGGAGAAGACCAGCATGCCGAAGCACCCACCAGGAGTAAGTGTGCTGGGGAGACGGCCCACCCACAGCGAAAGCCCACTCCTGTTTCCTCCTTCCAGCGAGAACTCCACGCCCACGGCCAGAGATGAAACAGACCCGAGGATCAGAGACGATGTTGCTCTGATAAGCTCTAGGACACAGACACATAAATGAAACATTTTAGTTGAAAGGAAAAGTAAATCTTTATAGTAATTTAAACTACAAAGTAGCTCTCCTTCAGAGTCCAGACCAAAGTATCTACACAGGTTTTAAAGTTGTCAGCTTATAGCATGAAGGAAAAAAACCACGTGACACTCCCACCCTCCCCTACACAAAAACATCAGTCTCAGAAAGGGGATTTAAGTAGTGGTCCACCATCAAACACACAGGAATTCTGAATTACTGAATCTTGGATGTAGTTAAAACAGTGTTTTGTTTAAATTAAAAGTTCATTTACTTTTTCTAGATAGTCTGAACAGTAAAAGTTCTGGTAAATCTAATCCATGAAAATATGGAAATAACCTGCTTTAACACACACACACACACACACACACATACACACAGACACACACAGACACACACACACACGTGTGTGTGTGCTAAAATTGGGCTGTAAAAGCAGTGAAGTAACAAAAATTCCTCTCTCTGACCCATGTCTCACATACAGTGAGGTATAGCAGCCTTCTTGCTGTAACAGATTATAACCCAAGCCCTATGGCCAATGGGGCTCCGAGGTCAAAACTTTTAAGTATGATCAGATATTCTGGGAACACTGGCATATGAGTAACAAACCGGTCATAAACATTTCCTTTGCTGAGTCACACAGCCTGATTTTTCAAGGATAAGAATTTCTTCCTGAACATTGCCTTTTGAGGAGCAAACATATCACACCAACATGCGACCTTGTAATTCTATAGAAACTAGATAAGAACCTCACTCTTAATCAGGTAATACTCGGATCAACTTTGTCTGAAAACACTTGAGCCACTATAAATAACGCAATTTCCTGTGCTCAGTGTAAGTGGCAGTTTAGACTGCAGGATCTGAAAAAAAAAAAAAAAAGTGTGCGAATGAGGCTTCCGCTCCATTGACATTAGTTCAGGCTGAAGAGAAACTAATTCTTAAAGAAAAGGGGAAATTGAGTCTCCATCTTTGCCCTAGTGGGACACTTCTACTACTAAAAGGCCTAACTTACTGCTTTTATATCTTAAGTGCTTGGGGAAATGATCCACCTAAAACAAGCCAGGATTCCAACACCCACAGTCTCGGGCTAAGCCTAGCAAGGCCAGGCACCCCAGCGCTGTGTCTTTCTGCTCACCAGGACCAGGGGACCTGGGCACAGGTACCTACAATGAGACGAGACTTGGGGGGTCCACGTTCCCCCCAACAGTCTCTCAGGATGGGGCTGGCTGGCTGTGAGGACTCCGTGCTGCTCCGTGTGTGAGAAGCAGCCAGCTGACACGACCCAGCTCGCACAGGGGGAAGTTACCCAAGTCAAGGAAGCGTGGTTTCCACACCGTCCACTCCTGCAAGGAGCCTGGACTTCCTGCTCGGATCCTGCTTTTTTGTTTGAGGTGGAGCTAGACAAATCCATGTCGTCCTGCCAATCCTAGCTCTGGCCTCACACCCATGGGGCCCTGGCCCTCCTCCTCGTCCACTGGGGACCCCTGTTCCCGGGACACAGGGTCACTTAGTGCTGAACACAAGCCGGCACAAACCAGTCTGAAATGCCCACCCTTCTCTGGCTGGAATACTAATGTCCAGGGTGGCCTCTGGTTAAGTCCTTCGGACATAGCCCACCCAACACCCCACCCCCACCCCACCCAACTTGTTTCCTTTCAACCACTAATGTCATAAAACAAGGACTGTGTTTTACGTTCCCCATGTTCTGCTTTAAAAAAAAATTTTTTTTTGCTGCCTCTTTTTTTTTTTTTTACTAAAAACAAACCAATCCCTCCCTAACAAGCCCTCTCCCAAACAAACAAAAACTCTGACAAGTGCACAACTGATTACTGAAAACCCCTGGGACCAAGGATGTTTCAGAATTCAGTATTTTGGGGCTTTAGAAGGGTGATAAGAGGCATACACTGTGTGTTCCATAACGACTCAGAGTAACAGTCCTTAATGAAGTACCTTAACACGGCTGCAGAGAAATGTATGCGCATTCACACTAAGAAGAATAGAGACTGAAAACAGCCTTCCTTCAGCCAAACAAATGGGACCTGGGGACCTGGGCACAGGACCCCACAATACGATGAGACGGGAGGGGACACAAATAGCCTCCCATCACTGCCAAATGAATTCTGCTCACAACTTACAAAAAAAGAGAAACAGCCTTAGTTTTCTGACTATACTGGATCCTGGAATCGCGGGCAGAAGGGGTGGGCACCTTCTCAACGAGCGGCTGTTCCAGTCTCTCCTGGCACCGGCTCCCGGCAGCATCTCTGTGAGGCACACATCTCCACAGGCCCGATCCCGGGGTAAGTTAAGGCTTAGGGAGACGCTGCGCCAAGTGCATCGAACAAGAGGCGTCGGGAGGGGACACAAATAGCCTCCCATCACTGCCAAATGAATTCTGCTCACAACTTACAAAAAAAGAGAAACAGCCTTAGTTTTCTGACTATACTGGATCCTGGAATCGCGGGCAGAAGGGGTGGGCACCTTCTCAACGAGTGGCTGTTCCAGTCTCTCCTGGCACCGGCTCCCGGCAGCATCTCTGTGAGGCACACATCTCCACAGGCCCGATCCCGGGGTAAGTTAAGGCTTACGGAGACGCTGCGCCGAGTGCATCGAACAAGAGGCGCTGCCGCTCCTCCTGCCTCAGGCCCTGCTCCCCACAGCCGCTCTGCTCTCCTCCGTGCCCGGCAGTTCACTCCTCTGAGCTCGAATGTTGCCCAGGACTAACATCACTCTGTTCTTGCCATCTATGGCTTGCCTAGGCGACTCCTGGGAGCACCAGCCTTTCTCAGCGCATTCCCGTCCTTCTTTCTTCCAAGGGCCCTTCCCCGATGCTGACGCAAGGCTCTCTCTACAGGTTCCCAATTAGGCGAAGGGGTAGGAAACAGCTCCCAGGGTCTGGTTCAAGGCTGGAAACTTAAGTGAGGCCAGAGGAGCACGCCGAATGTGGACATTAAAAATAATACCCACCTGACAGTCCTCAAGTAAGGAATGTGATTTTCAAGTGTGTGTTCATCAGAATCTATTTCTACATTTTTTTCTGGGGTTGACCAGGAAGCTGAGGGCAGAGCAGTCTTATTCATCTTGAACCTTTCAGAAACACTCAGTAGGGGGTTAATTCCTGTCTGGTGAAGGAGTGATTTCAGGGCTCACACTTCATTTAAGGTTCCACAAATGCCCAATAATGTGGAAATCTGGGGTCTCTCTCTCTCTACAGTGTTAACAATAATGTATGTCTTTTCCAAATTGCACTCTTTCACTTTTAAATATTCCCATTCATGATCAGCCACAAGCCACACGAAAGTGTGTAATTACAAACCTTCCCCAATTCATCCCCTGCTGGACTCTTAATGCCTCACATCCATAGTCCCAATACCGGGTGTTGAGCTGGATAACTGCAAAATCCCACAGATGAAAAGGTCCCCTCCAGGTGCAGAGACCCCAGGAGACCAGAGGATTTGGGAACTAGAGTCTTGGGGAACGAGAGAAGGCTCTAAGGCCCAGAGAAGGATAAGCACTCCAAACCACCCAGCCGCTGGGGGCGCCAGTCTCAGGCTGAAGGCACCGCCCCTGGGCGCCAGTGCCCAGGTGCTGTGTTTTGTAAAACACCAAACTAGCAGTTCTGAGTGAAACTCCAGACCACGCGCAGGTCTCAGATCTCGGCTGGATCCGCGGACGAAACACCCAACTGGGCAGAGCCCGTCAGTGCGGCCAGAGCGGACTAGACCGAGTTCTTTCCGCGGTGGCAAGGAACGCCGTCCGGGGAAACGTGTTTTCCGGGGCGCAAGGCGGGCGGCACAAACGAAACCGAGAACCGAACCGAGAACACCCCACCCGCGCCCCGCCGCACGTCCTCGCGTGGGGACGGACTTTCGCTTAAGGGGGTCCCCGGCCAGGCGGGGCCCACCCACACCTCACCAGGCAGATGGCTGCGGTGGAAGGTGGCGCCCGCCCCCAGCCGGCCCCAGCACATCCACAAGGTCCAAACATTCGCAGTCAGAACCAAACGTTTTGGAGATGTTTTCCTCCTACCAGTCTCTGAGCTTCTGGGCTCAGGCAGTCTATCTCCTGGTTCTGCGCGGCCGCAGGGTTGGTCATCCTGCCGGCTAAAGGCCACCTTCTCACACAGCCAGCAGAGATCCTTAGTGGACGTCGGGCTCCCGGGATCCGCGGGCGGGCTCAGCGCAGCCGCATGCCGAGGACGCCGGGATCGCGGCGCGCGTCGGGACCGCAACCTCGCCCTCGCCCGGGCGGAGCGCGCCTCCGCGGTTCCGGGGCTCGGGCGCGGCCGCAGGGGCGGGGTGCAGGTGGCCCGGGCCGGCGGGCCGGGGCGGGGGGCGGCGCGGGGAGCCGAGGGGACGGGGCCGCCCCCCTGCGAGCTCCGCCCCTGCGCTCCGCCCTCCCCGCCCTCCGGGTCCACCGGGCTTGCTCCGCCCCCACGCTGCGCCCCCCGGCGCGGTCATTAATCCCCAGGCAGCCCCCTTCGGTCCCCACCCGAGGAGGAGACCCCCGGCCGGTCCTGGTCACCCACCACCCGCCGAGGGAGGGCGAACTGAGGGGCTTTGGAAGATGCGGGAGCGGGGAGGTGCGCACGGGGCCCGGCTCCCCTTGGGGCGGGGTCGGTGC
>SJYC01095617.1:0-14228 GCA_006408675.1 Madoqua kirkii
GTCTTTAAACAGAGCTGTGAGGTCAGTGACACAGGCTCCACTTCCCCTTCTTTGGGTCAAGACCCCCACTTCCAGCAGGTTGACTACGTTCACGCCTTCCAAGCTGCGGGCAGTCACTCACCTACAAGCACCCAGGCACTGTCTAAACCCAGGGCCTCTGTCCTGAGAGGGGCCTCGGGTTTTGTGAAAGCTCCCATTGTCCCGGGCATACCTAAACGCCACCATGCTTATGCTGCTTGGAGCCCTCCCCCCAAAAGTGTAATGTCCCAGATATCAAAACAGTTCTCCAACATGCAAGATTACGTGCAGGAACTTAACTTCTTAAGGGAGGCCTAATAAGGACAAAAAGGTAAGTAGAATGATCTAATTTTGTTCTGGGAACATCAGACTTCATAGCTCACCAGCAGTCGCCACAACATTCACCCACTTTGGGGCCACACCCTAACTCGTTTACTGGTCTCCATGGTGTTGGGCTGTTGCTAGGTTTACCAGCATCGCCTGCTTCTGTGGTTTGGTTCTGAAAGCTACAGCAAGCAAGACAAACCCTTCCAGGCTTGCAGGACAAGGCAAAGGGCCGGCAGGGGAGAGCAGGGTGGTTCTCGACCGTCCCACTCTTCAGATAACTCGCACAAAACCACTTTTCCAAATCATAGCCATCACAGCTGTTTTTCATGAACATGAATCACCAGTCATTGGTTTCAGCAGAATAAACATTTCTATATTCTACAAACAGTGAGCTTACATGTATGTTATAACTTCCCATGGATCCCTTTGACTAAAATAAAACACTCCATATAGTAAAGCTGGTTCATGAAGCGATTACCCAGATTTGCACCACACCTTTCAGTTTACAAAGCATTTTACACAGGCATGCCTTAGAAATACTGTGGGTTTGGTTCCAGACCATTGCAATAAAGTGAGTGTCATAATAAAGAGAGTCACAGGAAGTTTTTGATGTTTGCCCCACACTGTAGTCTATTAAGCATGCAAGAGCATTATGTCTAAAAAACAACGTATATACCTTAATTTAAAAATTTTCATTGTTGTTCAGTTGCTCAGTGATGTCTGACTCTTTGCGACCCCGTGGACTGCAGCACGCCAGGCTTCCCTGTCCCTCACTATCTCCCAGAGCTTGCTCAAACTCATGTCCGTTGAATTGGTGATGCCATCCAACCACTTCATCCTCCGTCGTCCCCTTTTCTTCCTGCCTTCAATCTTTCCCAGCATCAGGGACTTTTCCAATGAGTCAGCTCATTGCATCAGGTGGCCAAAGTACTGGAGCTTCAGCTTCAGCATCAGTCCTTCCAATGAATATCCAGGAGTGGCTTCCTTTAAGATGGACTGGTTGGATCTCCCTGCAGTCCAAGGCACTCTCAAGCGTCTTCTCCAACACCACGGTTCAAAAGCATCAGTTCTTTGGTGCTCAGCTTTCTTTGTGATCCAACTCTCACATCCATACACGACTACTGGAAAAACCCTAATTTTGACTATATGGACCTCTGTCAGCAAAGTGATGTCTCTATTTTTTAATAAGTTGTCTAGGTTTGTCACAGCTTTTCTTCCAAGGAGCAAGTGTCTTTTAATTTCATGGCTGCAGTCACCATCTGCAGTGATTTTGGAGCCCAAGAAAATAAAATCTGTCACTGTTTCCACTGTTTCCCCATCTATTTGCCATGAAGTGATGGGGCCAGATGCCATGATCTTAGTTTTTTGAATGTTGAGTTTTAAGCCAGCTTTTTCACTTCCCTCTCTTATCTTCGAGAGGCCATTTATTTTAAAATACTTTATTGCTAAAGAAATGCTAATCATCATCCGTGTGTGCACAGTCTCTCAGGCATGTCTGACTCCTTGCAACCCATGGACTGTAGCCTGTCAGGCCCCTATGTCCCTGGGCTTCTCCAGGCAAGAATCCTGAGTGGGCTGCCATGCCCTCCTCCAGGGGATCTTCCCGACCTAGAGGGGTTGAACCCTAGTCTCCTGCATCGCAGACAGATTCTTCACCGCTGAGCCCCTCGGGAAGCCCCAGCCACCATCTGGACCTTTGGCAAGTCATATTCTTTTCACTGGAGGAGGGTCTTGCCTCTGTGTTGAGGTTGCTGAAAGCTAAGAACTGCTGTGGCAATTTCTTAAAATAAGATGACAATGAAGTTTGCCGCAGCGATTGATCCTTCCTTTCACAAACGCTTTCTCTGCAGCATGCAGTGCTGTTGGATAGCATTTTTGCCCCCAGCAGCACTTCTTCCACAATCGGAGTCCCTCCTCTCAAGCTCTTTATCAACCAAGTTTAAGGAATATTCCAAATCCTTTGCTGCCATTCCAACAGGAGTAGATTACATCTCAAGAAACCATTAGCGTTGCTTGTCCACAAGAAGCCAGCTCTCAGTCAGAAGCTCTGTCGAGCTTTGCTGTTCAGTTGCTAAGTCGTGTCTGACTCTTTGCAACCCCCGTGGACAATAGCACGGCGAGCTTCCCTGTCCTTCCCCGCCTCCCAAAGTTTGCTCAGACTCATGTCTGATGAGTCAGTGAAGGTCGCTGAGTCATGAGATTGCAGCAATTCAGGCTCGCCTTCAGGCTCCCTGTCTAACTCCAGGTCTCCTGCTGTTTCCACCGCATCTGAAGTTACTTCCTCCACTGAGCTCTCAAAGTCAGCCGTGATGGCTGGAATCAACTTCTTCCAGACTTCTGTCGATGTTGATGTTCTGAGCTCTCCCAATGAATTATAAATGTTCTTAATGGCATGAAGCATGGTGAATACTTTTTTAGAAGGCTTTTAATTTACTTTGCCCAAGTCCATCAGAGGAACCATTATATATGGCAGTGATAACCTAATGAAACATATTTCTTAAATACAGAGTTGCCACAAACCTTCTGTTTGTTAAACAAACAAACCCACAGTATCTTTGAAGTGCAGTGAAGTGAAGCACAATGAAAAGAGGTCTGCCTGTACACACGCGGAGAACCACAAAGCTTGTATCACGTGTCCACACAGGAGAACGCTGGAGGAGGAGCCCGGCTTTTAACCCAAGTCCAAGCCCGTGGTGTCCAGTACACTGTCTGACACAGAGGTGCTCCCTGCCGAGCCAGCCAGGGATGCTCACGGGGACAGTCAGCAGATAGGCCGCCTCCCTGGGCTCAGTCTAGACCAGCAGCCCCATCTCCCACGGGTACCGACAAAGTAATGTAGCCAGATCAAGGTCAAAGGTGTAGCCGGCTCTTCTCGTAAGACCAGGGCACTGGTAGGAGCCTCAGGTGAGGGCGTCAGACCCTGCCTGCCATTCACCTCCCAATCAGCTGGCCCAGCTCAGGCCACAGTGGACTTGGCCCTCGAGCCAAGATCCTGACAGCCTCCAGTGGACACAAATATTGGGGGCAAGTGACTGGAAAGCGAGGGAGCTCATTTCTAGCACACAAACAGCTCCTGCTTACTGCGCACCCACCCTGGGCCGGGTGTCCTGCGGCCACATCCTTCAGCCTCACGGCTCCCTGTGCGGTCCACATTGTCTCCCAGGACTGAGTGGGCTCTTCAGGGATGGGTGCACGTGCTCACCTCGGGAAACAGAGGGCAGTTCATAAACGACGATGCACGGGTGATTCTCCCGGGAAAACGAGGGATTTCGATAGCTTCTCATCAACTCTTATTGATCTTGTGTATTTTATATTTTTGTAGCAATGGAGAATAGAAACTGTCTTCTAAAAGTGGGATGACTTTAGGAATGGTTTTTTCTGCATAGCTGCCTAGCACCCAGCAATTCACCACACTTCTTTTTCATTTAATATACATGTTTAAAATCCCTTTGGATTTTCTAAGCAAGGTGATGAATTCGAGTTTTGGTTGGACTGAACTAGAAACGGGGGCAGAAAGCCTTATTGGAGGTGTCCAAAAGGCACTTTGGCAACAGAAGTATGAACTGGTTTAAGGTGATGAGAAAAATGGTAGCATACATATAACAGAAACTGGTCTGGAGGAAGGAATCTGGGGATCCCTACATTTCATGAATAAGAGGAGTGACAGGAACAAGCCAACACAGGGACTTCCCCGGTGGTCTAGTGGGCAGGACCCCACACGGCCAATGTAGGGGGCCCAGGTCTGATCCCTGGTCAGGGAACTAGATCCTGCAAGCTGCGACTCAGATCGACAGTCTCGCATGCTGCGACTTAGACCCAGAATAGCCAGATCACCATCATCACACAAGAACAAGTCAATGCAGACGATGGGTAGGCAGAGAAATGGGTAACAGAGGTGCCTTCTGAAACCACTATTCAGAAAGCTGGTGTGAATACCGGTGTTAAGCAACAGATGCAGCGATGACAACAGGGTCCGGAAAGTCTTTAATCTGCAACTCAATAAACACTGGCTATTGCATTATCTTGTTGAGATTCTACATTCCAGCATTTTCAGTGGTTTCTGCTCAAATAGTGAATGACACAGGACGGCCCGGGAGGAAGACAGAAGCAAGAAGAGGGTCTGGGGGGCAGAGACGTGTTCACTTGGCCGTCTGTTCTGAAGGATGGAAGAGACTTGAGCCAGTTTGGAGACTGAAAAGTGGGAGAGTCAAAAGGAGAGAGAGGAGAAACAGAGGGGGCGTGGGCAAGAGGGCTGTAGGGGGGGGGGGGGGGGGGGGGGGGGGGCTTCTCTGGACTTTCAGGATTTGGCCTGATTCCGAGCTAAGACGGGGACGAGAAAAACACAGCGTCCAGGAGAGGACAGACCACGAGAAGCACAGGCCTGGTGCAGAGCCCGTGGACACAGAGCTGGGGGAGGAGAAGGGCGGGTGGGGCAGAAACTGCAGGACTCGAGGGAGAGCTGCCTCTGGCTCAGCCTGGGCGATGCTGGTCTCAGGACCTGTGCCCGGAGCCCTTCCACGGGGCTCCAGACAGCCCGGTAATGCTGGTGCAGCGTAAACACTACCCACATGTAAAGTAACTTCTAGCTTATTTTACTCTGGGATTAAGTTCATCTCCAAGAGTGCCCGGGAATAAGTCCACAGCAGTCTTCGGGGGAAATGTATCAGTTTTTTCAATACATTCTTCAGAACGGTTGATCCTTAAGACCAACAAGAGAGAGATCATGGGAACATTCCTCATGTATTGTGGCCAAGGAAACGGCCACAAACGCCTGTCATAAAGCATCTCTTAGCAAAACCAATTCTGTTTTTCATGAACACAACACACTGCAAGTATCAGCCAATTATTTTCTAAAAATATTGAAGACAAAACAATTGAAATCCATTACATATTTCTTCATAATATAGGAAAAGGCTGAAAAATTCCTCTAAGTCAACCCTAATTCAAGGAAAAAAAAAATATCTACACTTGGTGAAGTACATTTAAAATAGTTTTGATCAGAACAGACAGAAAAAATATGCTTAACTTTCAACAACTGCATTTACTAGCTAATAGAACATTTTCTGGTAAGAAAAAAAAGGAAACGTTTCAATATATTTTTAGGAAAATAAAATGATTAAAAATAAAAGCAGTATTTCTTCTAGATGCTCACTGATTTATTTGGCTCTGGCCTCAGTAATCTTGCCTATGAGTTTAACATCTAGGAGAGATAAAAAGTGCCTAACAGTCAGAACCATGAAACAAACATTTACCCTGCTCACTGAAAAATCCAGAAATCGTCAGGCTACAAACACTATTGACAAATGTCATGAAGAGAAAGGAAGTATGGGAAACACAAGAGTTTATAATCTACATTTAAATAGCACCCACAGCAAACAGGGAAATTTGAGGGCACGCAGGATGAATTCAAAGGTTTAAAATCAGGCCTTCCTGCTAAACAGCTTGACTTGAAGACAACCCGACTTCCAGACAAACAGAAACATCAGAAGTAAGCAACCTGCTCACCTACGGTAGAGAAGTGTCTCAAACAGCATCCCTAAAGTAATCTTCCTAAGAAAATACATGTTTCTAAAGGGATATTTGAGGGCACGCAGGATGAATTCAAAGGTTTAAAATCAGGCCTTCCTGCTAAACAGCTTGACTTGAAGACAACCCGACTTCCAGACAAACAGAAACATCAGAAGTAAGCAACCTGCTCACCTACGGTAGAGAAGTGTCTCAAACAGCATCCCTAAAGTAATCTTCCTAAGAAAATACATGTTTCTAAAGGGAAACAAAGACTATAACACTGTGTGTGCTCCATCGCTCAGTCGGGTCCAGCTCTTTTGCATCCCCATGGACTGTAGCCCACCAGGCTCCCCTGTCCATGGGATTCTCCAGGCAAGAATACTGGAGGGGGTTGCCCTTTCCTCCTCCGGGGCATCTTCCCTCCCAGGGATTGAACCCACATCTCTTGGTCTCCTGGATTCTTCACCCTGCGCCACCTGGGAAACACTAAAAACACATGTCCACAGCCTAAAATAAGGGTTTTTCCCTTCTGCATTTTAGCCCCTGAAATACAGTGCAAAGAAAAGCCATCAACTATTAGCCTCCAGAAAGGTACAAGATTATGGGCACCTCCTCTATCACCAATTTGTACAAACCAGATACCTTTCCAGAAGACTTAACATAGAACGTAAAAACCTCACCTCTGAAAAAATGAAGACTTCAGATGAACTTCAAGAGAAGTTTAAGGAAGAGCGAAGAACAGCCATCTGGAGAGACATGTTTGGCACGAGAGTGGAAATTCTGGAATAACTAGAGATCAAATACACGCCTGACCAGTCAGCTCTGAGTACCAGCCGGCAGGTCAATTACAGGCACCTTCATACCCGCCACCTCACCGGGCAGCTTCTTCGGTAATGGAAGGGCGTGGCTCCCGAAGCCCATTGTAGGATTTTCAAATGCCTCTTCTGACCTGTGGGTTTGATTTTTAGTTACTCAGATTACACTGAAGTCCCTTCCTCTTATCCTCACTTCCACTGAGGCGTGTGTATTAAATATGGGACTAGACCACGAGGGAACTTTTCTTTATCTATTTATTTTATTTTTAATTGAAGGATAATTGCTTTACAGAATGTTGTTGTTTTCTGTCAAACATCAACATGAATCAGACATAGGTATACATATGTCCCCTCCCTCTTGAACCTCCCTCCCATCTCCCTCCCCAGAGGGAACTTTAATACAAACACAGGGCAGGGTTTCATAACCGTGGCCCTCCTGACATCTGGGGTGAAGTAACTCTTCGCTGGGTGCATCAGAGAATGACCAGCAGCATTCCTGGCCTCTACACACGGGGCGCCGTAGCACTCTCCTCCCTGCCTGTATACTGCCACCCTGCTGATTTGACTTCTATGCAGAGTACATCATGCGAAATGCCGGACTGGGTGAAGCACAAGCTGGAATCAAGACTGCCGGGAGAAATATCAATAACCTCAGATATGCAGATGACACCACCGTATGGCAGAAAGCGAAGAGGAACTAAAGAGCCTCTTGATGAAAGTGAAAGAGGAGAGTGAAAAAGTTGGCTTAAAGCTCAAGATTCAAAAAAGGAAGATCCTGGCACCCGGCCCCATCACTTCATGGCAAATAGATGGGGAAACAACGGAAACAGTGACAGACTTTATTTTCTTGGGCTCCAAAATCACTGCAGAGGGTGACTGCAACCATGAAATTAAAAGACACTTCCTCCTTGGAAGAAAATCTATGACTAACCTAGACAGCATATTAAAAAGCAGAGACATCACTTTGCCGACAAAGGTCCGTCTAGTCAAAGCTGTGGTTTTTCCAGTGGTCATGTATGGATGTGAGAGTTGGACCATAAAGAAAGTTGAACGCCAAAGCACTGATGCTTTTTAACTGTGGTGTTGGAGAAGACTCTTGAGAGTCTCTTGGCTGTAAGAAGATCCAACCAATCCATCCTAAAGGAAATCAGTCCTGAATATTCATTGGAAGGACTGATGTTGAAGCTGAAACGCCAATACTTTGGCCACCTGATGTGAAGAGCTGACTCCTTAGAAAAGACCCTCATGCTGGGAAAGATTGAAGGCGGGAGGTGAAGGGGACGACAGAGGATGAGATGGCTGGACGGCATCACTGACTCAATGGGCGTGAATTTGAGCAAGCCCTGGGAGATGGGAGCGGAAGGGAAGCCTGGAGTGTTGCGTCCCTGGGGCTGCAGAGCCGGGCGTGGGCGTGACCGAGCAGCTGAGCAGCAACACCGTGGGCGCTAGTAGCAGCCTCTCCCTGCCCGCGATCGCCAGAGCTGTCTCCAGACACTGAGAGATGCCCCTGGGAGGCGGGGAGAGCCTGTGGAGAACCCTGGATCTAGGGAGCTTGTGCCTTCATCCAAGACACCCACACTGCAGAAGGACTTACTAACTCACACAGAGGAGTCACACCCCAACAGATCCAAGCGAAACGTGCACAGAGGTAACGGTCACGACAGAAGTATTCCACCATGTCCTCTGGTGTCTGTGGCCCTCTGTTTTTCAAGTGAAAACTCAAAAGTGGGGCTGGATGCAATGGTCAGGAGCCGCATGAAAGTCGGAACTGATGCTGAAAGGTAGGAAGCAGGGTCTACAGGGTGGGAAGAGAGAGACGGAGCCTTCAGAGGTGGGGCACTCAGGCCAAGGGCAAGGGGGTGTCGGTGGAGGTGGGCTGGAAGGAAGAACACAGGAAGTGAGATGGTCAAAGAGCTCAGTCTGGTCTCCTGGGCCCTCTAGGGAAGCCTGATCCAAAAGGGGGCGTGATGGAGGACACAGCCAGGGTGGGGGTGGGGCCACAGGCGGCCGGCAGAGTCCACACAGCGCAGGGGCCCTCACACCTCCAAAGCCTCCTGAGTGAAGTGAGCCGGCAGAGAAGGACAGATATCATACGATGAGACAGATATGGGGAGTCTAAAATGAACCATCTGGGGTTCCCTGGTGGCTTAGACGGTTAGGAGTCTGCCTGCAAGGTGGGAGACCCGGGTTCATCCCTGGGCCAGGAAGATCGCTTGGAGAAGGGAATGGTCACCCATCCCACTGTTCTTGCCTGGAGAATCCCATGGACAGAGGAGCCTGACGGGCTATAGACCGCGGCGTTGCAAAGAGTCAAACACGACTGAGCGACAAACTATACAAATGAACTTATTTACAAAACAGAAATAGACTGACAGACACAGAAAATAAACTTACGTAAGCAAAGGGGACAGGTGGGGAGGAGGGGTAAATGAGGAGACTGGGGCTAAGAGACACACATTATTATAGATAAAACAGATAACCAACAAGGACCTACTGCATAGCACAGGAAACTATATTCAATATTCTATAATAACCTATAGTGGACATTTATGTATAACGTAGTCACTGTGGCCTATACCTGAAACTAACAAGGTATTGTAAATCAGCTAACGAGTTCATTAACAAAGAAAACAAAGTGGAAAACCTCCAAAGCAGAGGTTTGGGAGAAAAGCTGAATAGAATTCTCGCTCCCTTGCTGGCGAGGCTGCAGTTGCCGGCCACTGCCGGGACCTCCGCGGCTTCCTGTGTGCCGCAGAGCAGGTGCGGGCAGCAGGCGGGCAGCGGGCGAGTGGGGAGGCCCCAGGCTGGTGCCTGCTGCCCATTCTGCAGCACACGGGTCACTCCTCCTGCAGGCGAGGGCTCTGGAGCTTACAGTTCATACGCAGGCTGAGGAGCTGCAGGTAGAGCCCCATGTCACTCAGCTGGCGGCATCAGGCGGAGGCTTCGGGCAGCATTTCTGAGCGCCTGGTGCTCTGCCCTCTTTCTGGAGCCTCCCCCTTCCAAGTCCAGAATTTTGGCTTTACTACTTCCCCAAAGCCAAGCTTTCGGCGTTCTTGATATATTATGAATAGGGCTCTGCGAAAACGCAGACAAAGACTGGAAGGAAACACAGTCAACAAAAGAGCTGCTGTATGTAAGTGAGAGAATTGTATTGCTGTTCAGAATATCCTCAGATATTGTTAGAACGCTCTTTTTATATAATAGCTTAAGGAACTTGCACTTTATTCAGGAGGCAGTGCTTGAATAGGGAAGTAGAATTTTGTTTGAACAAAGAACTTGTAGACAACAAAAAAAGGTTAAAAATCACCTTTGTTAAACTTTTCCAAAAGTTTCTTGGCTGAGTTCACTATTTATTCTTCCAGATCAGCTTCAGGGTCTACTTTTTTAACTTTAAGCCAACCTTGTCCCCTAAACTGGGATATTATTGGAATTACTTTATGGGTGTATTAACATCTTTTCAATACAGAGTCTTCTAATTCAGAAACAAGGTACCTCTCTCTCCATTTTTAAAATCTATGTCCTTTGGTATATTGTTACAGTTGTCTTCATATAGTTGTCTTGCATATTTCTTTATTCCTAAATGCTATTTTGAATGAAATCTTATCTTCTTGCCATCATTCCAAAAAAAAAAAACTACTGTGGCATACGAGAATGCTTTGTGTTTTTTCGGGGTGGGGGGAGAAGTAGAGAAACTTGTTTCCTGAGCACATTTAATTAATGAATTAACTTTGTATTGGAGTACAGCTGATTAACAATGTTGTGTTAGTTTCAGGGGCACAGTAAAGTGATTCAGTCATTTACATACATGTATCTATTCTTTTTCAAATTCTTTTCCCCACTAGGTTGTTATAGAATATTGAGCAGAGTTCCTTGTCCTATACAGCAGGTCCTTGTTGGTCATCCATTTTAAATATAGCAAAATATCCATGTCCACCCCCGGCTGCCTAACCGTCCCTTCCCCCTCACCCTTCCCCTCTACTACGGATGTTTGTTTATATCGTTACAAACACGGGACTCAGTTTGGGGCTGGGTTTTTGGATTAGCGCGCAAGTAGTTACACACTCTGTTCTTTTCAGCAGTCACACTGCGGATTTCTTTCTTCTGTCTGACCAGCGGCACTCCCCTCATCATAGCCTCACCCCAGCCCCGGCCGGCCGTTCCTTCCTCCGTTGGACGCTCTGCAGCTGGGGAAGCAGTAAGGACTCAGCAGCTTTGTGAGTGTGTGCTTGCGCTGCAGCAACGCAGGACAAGACGGCAGGCCTGTGAGGACAGAAACAGCGCTGCAGCTGCCTAGAAAGAAAGAGGGGCTCTGCTGGGCCACCTGATAAAGCCCCTGAAAAGAAGGAAATCATAAGGCTCAGAAAAAAGACACTCTTGCCTAAAGGCCAGAATCTAATTTTAAACAATAAAAGCTAAACAGGCAAAGCGACTTGAAGGAGGATTAGCACGAAGTCAGCGAAAAGCTAATTAACTATTGTTAGGGTCACTGTCTGATTTTCTCTGCAGGGAGAGGCACCGAGGAGGAACCACGCTCAGTTCTGGCGCCCACACCGCCCCTGCGGGGAGCTGCGCTCTGCCAAGCTCGTGGTGCCGGCCTTGGCCAGTCCCACAGCCTCTGTCCGCCCCTCGGTTTCCTCATCCGTCGAGAGGAGTGACGCCGGCAGTAACCCAGTGCCTGCGGTTTATAAGGTTCCATCCGTGACTCCTTGAAGTCAGTATTTAAATGAATAAAATGCGGTGCTGGTGTTTGGTTCACACAGTTAATGTTACAAAGTACTTCAAGGCACACGCAACCCAAATCTAATGGAGCCGTCACTATTCACAAAGGGATGTGAGAGTCAGCTTTTGTCCCAGACCAGCCACCCCTCCCTCTCGCCTTCCGGCCTCACCCAACTCTGGCCTCTACCTCTGCCTGTATCTCCCTGGCTCAGAAGCCGCAGCCTGCTGGGCAGCTCTGGTGCAGGGGAAATACACAGGCTTGGTAAGCCCCTGCAACCCGAAGACGAACTGGAACTCTGAGTCGTGAGCTGGAGTAGGAGGAACCATGATTGCTGTTCTAGAACAAGTGCCCTGAACTTTGGGAACGTTATTTTCCTTCAGACACTCTGAAGGAAGTCCTGGTCAGATGACTGGACGTGAACTTCACAGCCCAGATAAGGAGATGCGACGGTGTCTCCCAAGAAGGGAATTAGGCAACCGAAGCCCACGAACTTCTCTTTTTGGGTAAAGAGACTCTCCTTTGGTACAATTTTTGAAAAAGAAGAAATTGTCCCACAGTGAAGCAACTAAGAGTTTTGAGTAAAGATATTCAAAGTTTTCAGTTTGAATATTCTGATTATTTAGAACATGTGTCCTCCACTTAGCATAAAATATAATAAAACTGGGGCTTCCCTTGCGGCTTAGCTGGTAAAGAATCCACCTGCAATGTGGGAGAACTGAGTTTGATCCCTGGGTTGGGAAGATCCCCTGGAGAAGGGAAAGGGTACCTGCTGCAGTATTTTGGCCTGGAGAGTTCCACTGACTATAGTCCATGGGGTTGATAAGAGCCAGACACGACTGAGTGACTTTCACTTACTTGGTTATTTACTTATCCTAATACTGTATCTTCTAGCATCTTTATCTCTGGAAGGAGGCAAAAGGATACGTAGGTAGGGAGTACACACGTGCTAAGCCGTTTCAGTCATGTCTGACTCTTTGCAACCCCATGGACCTTAGCCCGCCAGGCTCCTCTGTCCATGGGACTCTCCAGGCAACAATACTGTAGTGGGTTGCCATGCCCTCCGCCAGGGGATCTTCCCAATCCCAGGATCAAGCCCATGTCTCTTACATCTGCATTGGCAGGTGGGTTCTTTAGCACCAGACTACCTGGGAAGCTCATAAGTTGGGAAGAACAGGAGAAATTAACGAGAAACAGATTTACAGTTGGGAGGGGTGGTGAGATTTCAGTGGCTGCCTCCCGGTGACCACAGGTGAGTGTTCCCAAGGGGTCTGCACTAAAGATTTCTTATTGGCTAGTAATGTCAGACTGGAGAAGGCAATGGCACCCCACTCCAGTACTCTTGCCTGGAAAGTCCCATGGACGGAGGAGCCTGGTAGGCGGCAGTCATGGGGTTGCTAGGAGTCAGACAGGACTGAGCGACTTCCCTTTCACTTTTCACTTTCACACGACCGAAGCAACTTAGCAGCAGCAGTAATGTCAGAGGCCTCAAGTGTTCACTGATATGTGAATGGATAAATACAGGTGGTATATCCATACAATGGAATACTATTGTGCCTTTAAGAAAAGGAAATTCAGATACATGCTGCCATATGAATAAAACCTTGAAAACAGTGTGCAAAGTGAAATAAGCGCAGTGCAAAAGGACAAATATTACATGATTTCACTTACATGAGATCCCTAGAATTGTCAAATTTACAGAGAAAGTAGAAGGTAGTTGCCAAATGGAGGGGACACAGGAAGGAGTGTGTGCCAAGTCCCTCCAGTCGTGTCCAGCTCTGCTCGACCCCATGGACAGCTGCCCACCAGGCTCCTCTGTCCATGGGATTCTCCAGGCAAGAATACTGGAGTGGGTTGCCATTCCCTTCAGGGGATCTTCCCGACCCAGGGATCGAACCCCCGTCTCTTATGTCTCCTGCATTGGCAGGCAGCTTCTTTACCACTAGCGCCACCTGGGAAGCCCACAGGAATGAGGGTTAGTGTTTAACAGACACAAAGTTTCAGTCTGGGAAGATGAGAAGGGCTCTGGAGAAGGTGGTGGTGATGGTTGCTTAACAGTGTGAACGAACTTAACACTACTGAGTCGTATACTTGAAATGGGTAAGATGGGGAATTTTATGTTATGTGTGTTTTACCACACTAAAAATTATGTTGAAAGCTTCAGACCATACGAAACGGCCAGGCTGATCTTGGGGTATCTACTTTATGGCATTCTGCCTGGCCACAGAAATGGAATATTTGGTGAGTATGTACCAGAATGCAAAGCGCTTATGACCATGCTGAGTGCGCGTACACTCAACATACGCACTCCAGTAACAGCTAAGGAAAAATAAGTAACAGGACCCTGACGCAACAGGGCTTCCCCGAGAGCTCAGCTGGTAAAGAGTCTGCCTGTAATGCAGGAGACTCTGGTTCGATTCCTGGGTCAGCAAGAGCCCCTGGAGAAGGGATAGGCTACCCACTTCAATATTCTTCCCTTGTGGCTCAGATGGTAAAGAATCCCCTGCAGTGTGGGAGACCTGGGTTCAGTCCCTGGGTTGGGAAGATGCCCTGGAGAAGGGAAAGGCTACCCAGTCCAGTCTCCTGGCCTGGAGAGCTCAGTCCATGGGGTTGCAGAGTCGGACGTGACTGATCGACTTTCACTACTAGACCCAAGGAAATGAACTGAAATGGTGCCACGGTTGTTTTTATGTTATAATGAGAGTATGGATAGCTTTTTGTTTCCTTCTATTTTCCACTTAAAAAAAAAATACACATGTACTACTTTTAAAGGGAGGAAATAACACAGCGTTTCATTTTCCTCTACAACTTTATTTAGAAAGAAAAGAAAGACCTTGATGTGT